>JAJJWW010000602.1:0-42452 GCA_023531295.1 Papaver armeniacum
CAAGAAATTTCCAATTTACACGATCATAAGCTTTTACCATATCCACTTTTAAAGCAAAGTGCCCATTAGTAGCTCTGGAAGTATTCATAGAATGAAGAAGTTCCTTCGCAATATCCAAGATTTGACGCCCTGGTACAAACGCACTTTGAGACCAAGAGATAAATGCATCCAGATATGGTTTTAATCTATTTAATAGAATTTTTTCCACAATCTTGTACAGAACATTGCAGAGTGAAATTGGACGATAATCTGAAGGTGTTGCTGGATTCTTAATCTTTGGAATCAGAGTAATGTTAGTGTGATTCAACAATTCTGGAAACACAGCATACTGAAATATTTCTTTTATTAATTTATAAAAATCATTACAAACTAAACCCCAATATTTTTTGTAGAATACAGGCGAGTATCCACCTGCTCCAGGAGATGTGAAAGAACCCATCTTAGATACAACTGTCCAAATTTCCTCCATTGTCGGTATCCTACTTAATTCATTGTTATCCAAATTTGATACTGTTTGGCCTTGAATATTGAACTGTGGAGGATCTGTAGATTTCTTGGAATATAGACCCGAAGTGGTGAATAAGATCTAGAGAAATTTCAGATTGATCAGAAGTCCAAGTTTGATCATTCTTCAGAAGATGGCTTATTGTATTCTTTCTCCTTCTCTGTTGCACTGAAAGATGAAAATGCCTTGTATTTCTATCACCACATTTGGCCCATTGTTGTTTCATTGTCTGATCCCAATAAGTTGCCTCCATGATCAAATAGTCATTTAGCTTAGCCAAAACCAATTTCTCTTTCTGAATATTAGCAGCAGTAGGACGCCAAGATTGGACCCTTAGTAAGTTCGCCTTCAGAATCACTATTTTGTGTTTGATGCAGCCTATTCTTTGCCGACTCCATTCAGTAAGGAAGGAACCAAGCTTCCTCAGCTTTGATTGAATATCTTCTTCATCATCCTGGGACCAACATTCATTCACTTTCTCAAGAAATTCTGGATGCGATAGCTAATGCGCCTCAAATTTGTAGGTTGGAGGGGCTCTTGCAATGTTCCTACTTGTATTTAAAAGAATTGGCGCATGATCACTTGCAATTCTTGGCATATGAAGAACAGCTGCAGTATGAAATCTAATGTAACATTCAGGTTTTGCTAGTACCCTATCTAGGCGCTGTCTTATCAAACCTTCAATATCTCTTCCATTTGTCCAAGTATATGCAGGCCCCTTGTATCCCAGATCAATTAGATGATTCATCTGAATGAAGTCATTGAAATAAGCAATATTGGAATTTAACACCGGAAGACCACCAAATTTTTCATTGCTTGACGTAATTGCATTGAAATCTCCAATAAAGCATTTAAGACCATTAAACTGTTGTGCATAGGATGTCATGTTTTGCCAGAATTTCGATCTATGAGCAGCAATAGGAGGGCCATAAATGCAGAATAAGTGCTAAGGATTATTAATTCCATCGGTTACAATATTTGCATGAATAAGATTAGCAGATTGAGATACTATTTCAATGTTAATATCTTACTTCCACAGCAACCAAAGACCGCCACTTCTGCCCACAGAACTTACGATACAATGATTTTCAAAACCAAACTGAGAAACACGCTGTAATGCCACTTGTTTAGTCATCTTTGTTTCAGAAAGGAATAAGATTGAAGGATTAGTACCTCCGAGAAATTTTTTTAAAGCTCTTATTGTCGGGGGATTCCCCAATCCCCAACAATTCCATGCCATCATTAACATTTATCATGCGGCTGTTGAGGTTTTGCCGCTGTACCATAAGATGAACAAGAACCATTCTTCTTTGCATATTTGGATCTTGGAGAATTAGTAATAAGATAAGATTCGTCTTGAGCCCTTTTTTGCAATCTGCTATCATAGATACGATCAAGCCCCACTAAATGATTTACAACAGACTCTCCATTCAAATTCCCCAATGCCTGAGATTTCGAACCTGACGGTTTTGGCTTTGGAACGACCTTTTTCTGAGGGAATTGTGAAACAATAGAAATTTGTTTACCTTGAGCGTCACATATACGATTCGGATATTCTCGATGGAGGCACAAATCAGAGTTCCATATGCTCCGTTCAGAAACTTCAATGTCTGCCACATGAATTTCAGATCGTAAAACCCTTGTCATTGCATAGGATGAGACTGGTTGATGACGAGTCTGCACATGTCCATAATTATCCAACTTTTCTTTTCCACGAGACATATAATTATTTGATGTTGAAGCCACAATGTTTTGATTAATACTTGATTGACCCCTTCTAGCATCTGTTTGCATATTCGGAGGGTCGTCTACTGTGAAAATATCTTTGAAAACAGGTTTCTCTTGTTCAACAATTCTACCAGAGACACAAATTGATGGCTAAGTCGGCTTCACCAATTCCAAAGCTTCTTCCTGAAGATGTCTAGGAAAGTTGTTGAAGACATGATCCTTGTAGAAGCACACCTTTGGGCACATTTTCATCCAATGGCCTATCAATCCACAGAATAGGCAGAACCTTGGGAGACGTTCATATCTTATTTCCAACGCATAGTCTTGGTTTCCTGGCAGAGGGAAAGGAATGGCTTTAGGAAGAGGATGATTAATGGAAATATGAGTTTTGGTTCTTGCAAATTTTCCCCATGAAGTACATTCATAAGTTGGGATTGGCCTAGTAGCCCCGATCTGTGATATCAAGTCGTAGACATATAAAGAACACAGGTTTTCCACCGGTAAACCATGAATTTGTAGTCCTAATTCAACAGTCTCGAATTTGTACTCTTCAGGAAGTTTGTTTGGAATACATTTTTCCAATGCAAATAGATCATCCTTTATTATCTATGGAATTCCTTCGAGAATCAGCAAAGCATCCGCCTGAGATTCAAATTTGATGAGAAAGGTATCATCCGTAAAAATTGAGACATAGAAAAGTTGATTTGTTTTCCAGATTTTTTATAAATTTTATCGGACAATATTGATGGAGAATGTTTTAGGGGAGATTATCTTCAGAACTAAACAGTTTTGATGTCTAATTTTGGTTCTCGGGAAGTTGGTATTAATGTTGGCTGTAGCTTTGGAGGATTCTTGGGAAAGAAGGTTTGCAAATTGATTTAGGAGATCAGAAGAGGAAGGATTAGAAGGCATGTAACGTTCAGGGAAGTTATTGTTTGCCATGGTGAGGTTTTCTGAACATAAAATGAAAAAGAAATAGAACCTTGTAGGCTATAAAAAGGGTTACTAGATAACCAATGAAAAGGGAAGTTATGAGCAGTTAATGGTGGTTTTAGAAATTTATTTGAAAAAAAACCTGTCTTGATTGGGGTATACCCAATTTTAAAGGGACACTTTTTGTGGGTTTAAGGGGGAGTCCTAATGGGTAAGTTACAAAACTACCCTTACCCATTAATAATCTTAATTACCCTAAATCAGATTT
Source organism: Papaver armeniacum (assembly GCA_023531295.1). Classification (NCBI taxonomy): domain Eukaryota; kingdom Viridiplantae; phylum Streptophyta; class Magnoliopsida; order Ranunculales; family Papaveraceae; genus Papaver; species Papaver armeniacum. The sequence goes on from JAJJWW010000602.1 coordinate 3,435, forward strand.
TATTCTCTTCATTTCATCTTCCTCTCTTCTTCTTCTCCTCCCCACCATCTGACCCCACCACCACCACCATCAAAAAACTCGACGATCAATTCGTTAAAATTGTCGATTCCAAAACTCCGATTAATCTTCATCAATGGATCCGCCGAGGGCTAGTAAGATGAAGCAAACAAATAGAAAGCGCAATGAATTCAATCCCGAAATTGCAAAAATAGTTCAGCAAAAAGTGAAGAAAAAAAACCATCGAAGAAGGAGAAATCGAAGCCGCCGAAAAAGCAGAAATGGTGCGATTAAGAAAGTAATGGCCTACTTAAACTCACTCTAGTACTTCGATTTCATGTTTGCATGTCAAATTAGGTCAGAAAATCCGAAATTTTGAATTGGCAGTTGCGACGCCGGCAAGGTATTTTGTTATCGACCTTGCCGGATTTCATAGTTAGGGTTTGGCATGCAAGCTATACGGTTGAAGAACTTGCCGGATGTATAGTTTCTGTAACTTCTACTAGCAGGGCCGGCAAGTTATTCAACTATATACCTTGCCGGCGTAAGTTTTTTTTTAATGAAGCCGGCAACTTTTTGTTTTTTACTCTGCCGGCTGCTTCTTTTGAATGTTTCCTGATGCCTAGATTTTTTTAATCCGGAAGGGTATTTGTATAAAATCATGCCGACGGTTTGTCAGCCGACAATGTATGTGTAATGGACCTTGCCGACCTGTATAGTGAAAATTTATTGTTTCTACTGTGTACATTTTGTTGGGAGCCGTAAGGCTATTTTAATGATACCACTGTAGGCTCTTGGCTTAGCTAGAGCACAAATCTTTTGGTGGACCCTTTCGGCCATGTTTGTTTCCGGATTGTCGACCCTGCCGGCCTGTAATGTTTTTTTTTCCTGAATTTTTCTTGTTTAGGGTGGAGAAGGCAAAGAAGAAAGCTATGAAAGCTATTAGCCCTCCTTCAAGACCTCTTCGTGTTGGTGGAAAACTCTTGACTTCACAACATCGGGGGTCGCCTAGGGGTTTAAAGGTTATAACTCGTCCACTAGGGTCTCCAAGGGGTTTAAAAGCTTGATGCACATGCTAAGTGCATTCGTTTTTATGTTTCAATAAATGTAGTAACCAAAATTGCATGAATAAAGTGAATTACATCTTCCATATTTTCTGTTTTCTATTTGGTATAAGTACAAGTCGGCAAGGTTATAAATCCTTAACATGCCGGCTACAGGTCAGCCGGCAGTGTTAAAACCTATTTGCTTGCCGACCATATGACCGCCGGCATTGTAGGAAAATTTTCCATGCCAAGTAAAATTCCGGCCCAAGATAGTCGGCGTGTTCTTCAACCGAGACAATGCCGTAGAAACTGGTCGGCAGACTTATTCAAAGTGGACCCTCTAGGTTGAACATTGGCGGCGAGGTTATTCAAAGTGGACCTTAGGCGTGAGAATGCAGTGGCACCTTATTCAAACCACGACCTTAGGCCTTGTGCATTTTTCAAAACCAAATTTTTTTGATCGAAATCGAACTCATAAGACAGATGAAAGGTTTAATTTACTGAATTCATAATTTCAAAATTTTAATCTAAACTCAATTAATTAACCTAATCAGAATTTTAGTGTTAATTAACCAAGGGCATATTAACCATTTAGAAAATACAAAGTTAAGGGGTGGCTTGGCTTTACTTCATAATGACCTGATTTTGTCTTATTGGGTATACCCCAATTAATCTGGGTATACCCCAATCAAGCCAGGAAAAAAAAACTGACAACAAAGAAAACAGTTGATGAAGGAAAAGGATAACAAAAGATTTTAAACTGAATATCCTCTAGACAAATCGACTAAAAAAATTAAAAATCACATATTGATCCAAGAATGAATCAGGGATGAATCTATAAGCCAGAATGATGACAGTGATCTTACAAACAACATAGAAACCAGAACTTCTGAACTGAGAACAAAATTACATTATTTTGATGAAAATTGACAACATTTTAAAATGAATAAGAATTGGAAGAGATTACATGGGATCAGTAAATAATCATTGGGAAAAGATAATGTCAGATAATGGAATGATCGTAGTAATGATTGGTAGTGAGTCTGCCTCTTAAGTATGGCAAGTGTAACGTGAGTGTGCGAAAATTGGCACACGGGAAATTAGTTTTGATTTTTTAGTTTTAGTTTTAGTTTTAATATTTTTTTTTCGAGAAAAAACTTATCATAATTCATACATCGTTTTTCTTTCTCTCTCTTTAAGAGCCCTTCACAACCCACTTCTCTAACGTGGGAAGAAAATAGAGATTTGCTAGGTTTATAGTGAAAAACCTGAAATCAAAACCATCTCTTCTCCATTTTACCCTAATCGAGATCTTCTAAGCTTTCTTTCCCTCTCGTTATCTCTGTATACCCTATTTTTGAGCTGATAATAACTAGGGCCTATGAAATCATAACTGATTTATAAGATGAAAACCAAAAATCAAAAGCTTTTCTTCAAAACCTTGATATCCTAATGAAATCCCATATACCAGAAATCTAGATCTATCGTGTAGTAACTTGGTTTATTTATTTTTGGAAACCCTAGAAATTTTATTTTGTTTCTGATATCGAAAACAAGCTATCAATCTAATAGGTTATTGTGCTTCTACTAACCAACAGTTGATTGATTCTAAATTAATTTATCATCAGGTATAAACCCTAATTTTGTTTTCAATTTTTAATAATGTTGGTTGATTTTTGTTTGTACCCTATTAAAATAGTATGTGTGCGTACCGCACAAGCTATTTGATGTCGGTACAATACGGTTTATTGTGGAAACCCGCATGGCTTATTATGGAAGCCTAACCCGGTTTATTGTGGAAACCGGTGGGTTTATTGTGGAAACCCGCATGGCTTATTATGGAAGCCTAATCCGGTTTATTGAGGAAACTGGTGGGTTTATTGTGGAAACCCGCATGGCTTATTGTGGAAGCCTAACCCGGTTTATTGTGGAAACCGGTGGGTTTATTGTGGAAACTGCATGGCTTATTGTGGAAGCCTAACCCGGTTTATTGTGGAAAGGTGGGTTTATTGTGGAAACCCGCATGGCTTATTGTGGAAGCCTAACCCGGTTTATTGTGAAACCCGCATGGATTATGTGGAAGCCTAACCCGGTTTATTGTGGAAACCGGAGGGTTTATTGTGGAAACCCCATGGCTTATTATGGAAGCCTAACTTAGGTTTATTGTGGAAACCAGGTGGGTTTATCGTGGAAACCCGCATGGCTTATTATGGAAGCCTGGATTTGGGTTGTTGGGGAAACCGGTGGGTTTATTATGGAAACCCACTAGGCTTATTATTGAAGCCCAAGAGTATTGAATAATTATTTATTTATAATTATTAATGATATTTGAGATAAATGCAGGATCCTAAATAAAGAGGATAATTATCTTAAATACTTATAATTATTATTTAAGATAAATATTATTTAAGATAAGTAAGGATTATGATAAATATTAGGGTTTATCATGAACTGGATGTTATTTGAGGTTTATACGGATGAGGGAAGTTATTAGGATAACTATCAAAGCCCTAAAGCTACATCTATTTCCTATATATAGAGGCTAAATCTCAACACAAAAGGTACACAATTTCTATTCCTTTTCTTGACAACCTACTTGCATAGAACTCTTGTTGATTTTAGCATCGGAGTGTCTTTGCAGGTACCCCCACCATTTTCAATCAACAATTCTTTGGAGAATCTAATCAACGGCGGCGATTCGATCATCATACACTCATCTCGAAGATTGTTGGGGTGATTAATTTTGCACCAACATCTTTTGGCGCCGACTAAGGGGAATACGAGAAAAGATCGTGCTCCCCCCGTTTGTGGAAAGTTTTTTTCAAGTGTTTTGCAAACTAGGGTTTCAAACACGTTTGAAAAGGAAGTAGACCAGATCGCAACTTTTCTGAAAGTTGCAGAAAGATAACCAAGTAAGGTCGCAGAAGGTTCTGAACACTTTCAGAGAGTTGTGGAAGTTTTCTGAACGGTTCAGAAAGGTCGCAGAAGGTTCTGAACACTTTTAGAGAGTTGTGGAAGTTTTCTGAACGTTTCAGAAAGGTCGCAGAAGGTTCTGAACACTTTCAGAGAGTTGTGGAAGTTTTCTAAACGTTTCAGAAAGGTCGCAGAAGGTTCTGAACACTTTCAGAGAGTTGTGGAAGTTTTCTGAACGTTTCAGAAAGGTCGCAGAAGGTTCTGAACACTTTCAGAGAGTTGTGGAAGTTTTCTGAACGTTTTAGGAAAGTCGCAGGAAGTTCTGAACACTTTCAGAGAGTTGTGGAAGCTTTCTGAACGTTTCAGGAAAGTCGCAGGAAGTTCTGAACACTTTCAGAGAGTCACGGAAGCTTTCAACGTTTTCTGAAGTCGCAGGGAAGATTCACACCGTGAAAGTTGCGAAGCTCTGAGAACGCTTTGAGAAGGTTGTTGAAAGGTTCGGGACTATTTCTTAGAGTTGTTGAAGATCCTAAAAGTCATGAAAGTTCGCCAAAGTTGTTGAAAGGAAATCTAAAGAAACGAATGGAGCGAGGTGCAAATCAACCCCGAGATGGATGTGGATGTACCCACTCCGGAACCAATCGAATCAGCAAGCAAATACTCGAACTTTGAGAAGTGTTGTTGTCCAAAACTTCGACGAAAGGGATGGAAGAACGACGTCGATGTCGTCAATAAACATCGACTTCACGCTCGCGTTCGGAGAGGGTGATCAAGGGTGAATTACGTGTTGCTAAATAGATCATCACCCCGGCCACTAGCAGGAGGTTTCGACATCGAGGGGAGAACTCAGGCCGACATCCAAGCAACCAGACCCAACGAGAGGGTGATATGGCAAGCAGAGGAGTGAGAGCTCACGTTAATAACCCACATGGTGGACAGTTGAATGCTGCGACAGCTGATCAAACCAGCGTAATACCTGGAGTGCAACCCAGCGTCCCACCGATGGTTCAAGCTAACCGCCATTCGGTCACACAGGTCAACGACAATCGAATTCTTTTGCTACACAAGCACATCCGACCAAGTTACACAGAACAACAACCATCGCTGTGCCTGAGATGCCCAACAAAGTCGCACAGTGGAAGCAATCCATCTGGTGACACCCATCGACTTAACGGTCCGAGCGATTACGACAACCGGAGAGAGAGAACAAGCGTCTTAAAGTTCTTATTTGGAGAAGAGGAAGGAGCTAGAAATGCGCTTATTCACGCTCGGGAAGTGAGAGGACAAGCGAAGACGGGAGCTTGATGATTCACCAAGAAGGTACGTGGCTATTGATGATCGTTGGAAAAGCCGTGACAATAGACGAAGAAATGAAGAGGATAGAAGCTGTTCACGGAGTCATGGATTTCGCGGGAATAGCCAATATGATCGTCGTTTTCTTGACGACAGAAGAGATAATGAAGTTGGAGCAGATCGTATGAGGCGCAGTCGGAGGGAGGTCCGAACTGACAAAGGACTTTCGAAAAGATCAAGGCACGAGAGGGTTCATTCGACAAGGAGGCTAGGTCTTGACAGGAACGGACGTACTCGGGGAGGCGCAGACAGTGGCTCTGAAGCGGAAGAAATGATTAGCAAAAGGGAGTTTAGCGCTGTGGTGGAGGAGTTGTTAGCACAAAGACAATCCAAAGACGAGGAGCAGCAGGTTCTGACCATGAGAAAGTCGATGGATTCTCCTTTCGTTTCGAAGATAAGAAGATACCGTCCTCCTTCCAATTTCAACCGACCTCAGTTTAAGGATTTCTTTGACGGGGAGGGAAACCCGGTGGAGCATGTCCAGCGTTTTCAAGCTTAGATGAGTCTTTGGGGAAACAAAGTGATGAACTCGCTTTGCAGAACTTTTCCAATGACCTTAACGGGTAAGGCTTTGACTTGGTTTTCGCGAGTTAGAGACAAACTCAATCAAGGATTTTGGAATGTTGTCGGATGCATTTTTGAGCAAAGTATAAGATTAATCTCGGAGTCAAAAGAAAGTAGTCACTTATTCCTCTTGCATAGAGAGGTTGGTGAGGATCTTTTGATTTTAATAGGAGATTTCGTCTTGAGGTTAGTGAGGTTGGAAAGGTGGATGAAGGGATTGTGGTAGCGGCATATAAGAATGCATTGGAGTATGATGAGTTTGGAATATATAACTCGTTAACAGTGGAGCCGGTGGGAAACCTCGGGAGTTTGTATGATAGGGCCGATAGGTACGCAAAGGCAGAAAGGGAAAAGAAAGCAAAGTTGTCGCGAACATCGAAAAAGTCAACGGCTGAAGGATCAGCAAGGCCGAAGCAGCAGTTTGAGAGTAGTTCCAAAAACAAAAGCCAAGAAGGTCCTACAAGGAAAAATCACGATGAACACAGAAATAAGATGGCAACGGAAAAGTTATCTGATCTTAATCCCAGAACCATCTAGCAAGTGAGGAACGGATATTATAGATCTAGTTCCTGCTTCACATGGGGGCATCTTTTCTACTTGGGAATATCTCTACGAGATATTGGGGCGGCTAAAGTGTCGCAAGCATGCAATCAAAGGCAACTTTTTTTGAGAAGTCAAAAATAGAAGACATCTTTTCGAGTATCAATTCAAGTAATGGGGCGGCTAGGGGTTGGACGAACGAACGCCTTGGGAGTCAACATGTACACTAGAGTTTGTCGCACATTCATTATTTGCAGACACAAGCGCGTTGAGTCGGAAAATTCAAGGCCATTACGGGAGCATAAGGGCAATCAATATGCCTAGCAAGATACGGGAGCAACCTGCGTTCGAGTGAGGTATGTTCTCAAAGTCGAAATTGAGTTATTAATTTAATCCTGATAATTTTTCTATTAAAGAGATAAATTGGAGCGTTTTTCTATCAAAGAGAAAAACTAAGGAAATGAATTGTCATGCAAAGTAAAATAGTTCTAACAATATCTTACAAATAACAATGGCTTATGAGATGATTAAGTACATTTTTGGTGCTTTGAGTTATTAAGACGACTTTTGGGCAAATCCACACAACAAGCTGGCCAAGGCCACGGAAGGTTATCGGATAAGCAGCATATGGCGAATTTGAACGACCCGAGAAGGTTAGTTTTATTGATTTTCTTAACTCTTCGACAAGTCGAGAATTAAGAGGCGATGTTTGTACCCTATTAAAATAGTATGTGTGCGTACCGCACAAGCTATTTGATGTCGGTACAATACGGTTTATTGTGAAACGCATGGCTTATTATGGAAGCCTAACCCGGTTTATTGTGGAAACCGGTGGGTTTATTGTGAAACCCGCATGGCTTATTATGGAAGCCTAATCAGGTTTATTGAGAGGCGGGTGGGTTTATTGTGGAAACGCATGGCTTATTGTGGAAGCCTAACCGGTTTATTGTGGAAACCGGTGGGTTTATTGTGGAAACCTGCATGGCTTATTGTGGAAGCCTAACCGGTTTATTGTGGAAAGGTGGGTTTATTGTGGAAACCATGGCTTATTGTGGAAGCCTAACAGGTTTATTGTGGAAACATGGATTATTGTGGAAGCCTAACCCGGTTTATTGTGGAAAGGAGGGTTTATTGTGGAAACCCATGGCTTATTATGGAAGCCTAACCGGTTTATTGTAGGAAGCCGGTGGGTTTATCGTGGAAACCCCATGGCTTATTATGGAAGCTTTGGATTTGGGTTGTTGGGAAACCGGTGGGTTTATTATGAAACCCACTAGGCTTATTATTGAAGCCCAAGAGTATTGAATAATTATTTATTTATAATTATTAATGATATTTGAGATAAATGCGGGATCTAAATAAAGAGGATAATTATCTTAAATACTTATAATTATTATTTAAGATAAATATTATTTAAGATAAGTAAGGATTATGATAAATATTAGGGTTTATCATGAATCTGGATGTTATTTGAGGTTTATACGAGATGAGGGGAAGTTATTAGGATAACTATCAAAGCCCTAAAGCTACATCTATTTCGCCTATATATAGAGGCTAAATCTCAACACAAAAGGTACACAATTTCTATTCCTTTTCTTGACAACCTACTTGCATAGAACTCTTGTTGATTTTAGCATCGGAGTGTCTTTGCAGGTACCCCCACCATTTTCAATCAACAATTCTTTGGAGAATCTAATCAACGGCGGCGATTCGATCATCATACACTCATCTCGAAGATTGTTGGGGTGATTAATTTTGCACCAACATCCAAAAAGATGTTGGTGCAAAATTAATCACCCCAACAATCTTCGAGATGAGTGTATGATGATCGAATCGCGCCGTTGATTAGATTCTCCAAAGAATTGTTGATTGAAAATGGTGGGGGTACCGCAAAGACACTCCGATGCTAAAATCAACAAGAGTTCTATGCAAGTAGGTTGTTAAGAAAAGGAATAGAAATTGTGTACCTTTTGTGTTGAGATTTAGCCTATATATATAAAAAGTAAATAGATGTAGCTTTAGGGCTTTGATAGTTATCCTAATAACTTCCTCATCTGTATAAACCTCAAATAATATCCGATTCATGATAAACCCTAATATTTATCATAATCCTTACTTATCTTAAATAATATTTATCTTAAATAATAATTATAAGTATTTAAGATAATTATCCTCTTTATTTAGGATCCCGCATTTATCTCAAATATCATTAATAATTATAAATAAATAATTATTCAATACTCTTGGGCTTCAATAATAAGCCTAGTGGGTTTCCATAATAAACCCACCGTTTCCCCAACAACCCAAATCCAAAGCTTCCATAATAAGCCATGGGTTTCCACGATAAACCCACCGGCTTCCACAATAAACCGTGTTAGGCTTCCATAATAAGCCATGCGGGTTTCACAATAAACCCTCCTATTTCCACAATAAACCGGTTAGGCTTCACAATAATCCATGCGGTTTCACAATAAACCGGGTTAGGCTTCACAATAAGCCATGCGGTTTCACATAAAACCCACCGGCTTCCACAATAAACCGGGTTAGGCTTCCACAATAAGCCATGCAGTGTTTCCACATAAACCCACCGGTTTCCACACAAACCGGGTTAGGCTTCCACAATAAGCCATGCGGGTTTCCACAATAAACCCACCAGCTTCCTCAATAAACCGGATTAGGCTTCCATAATAAGCCATGCGGGTTTCACACAATAAAACCCACCGGTTTACAATAAACCGGGTTAGGCTTCCATAATAAGCCATGCGGGTTTCCACAATAAACCGTATTGTACCGACATCAAATAGCTTGTGCGGTACGCACACATACTATTTTAATAGGGTACAAACAATTTTGACCAAAGCATAATATCTTGGTAGCAACGTTTTGGTAAATATTTTGATTGTGCGTTTGTTTTTTGTGTTTTTAAGTCCAAAGCACGGGTAGATCTTAATTTCAGTTCTAAGGCCTCTTCCTATGCACATGCCAAAAAAATGGTGTTTGGCATGCCAGGTGGCATGCCAAACCATTTGCGCCACTATGGGGAAACCGCGGAGCGATCGAATCCCTAGCGAGAGATATTGACAATATCGCCGCCGATAAAGTCTTTATATGGCGATATTGTCAATATCTTCGATAAAAACAATAACTTATTACGCGGTACAATGGTTATCGCCAAGTAGTTATTCGCAAGCGGCTAGTTCCCCATGGTTCCTATATATACGTCATTTTACCTCGACAGTAAAACTCACACCGCTTCTAAAGATATTACTCATTTATTCTCAATTTTAAGCTTCACAATGTCGAGATCCAATGAAGAAAGGGATATTATTATGAATATGTTCGGGTTACGGCAAGAAAGTTATCGTATGAGGTTGCAAGAAATTGACGAAGAGGAAGTCAAGATGAGAATCTAATCGAAACTATGATGCTTGTACATACGGGTCAAATACCAAGAGTTCCAGAGCCCAAAGAAGTATTATCAAGAAGATATACGTATCGAGGAGGAATTTTACCACCGAAGCTCATGCACGATTATTTTCTTCCCAATTGTGTGTACTACGATCGAGATTTTCAAGGTCGATTCCGCATGCCTCGTCATCACGGGTGAAAAAGATTATTGAAGAGATTTGTCGTGTGAAACCTCAATTCAATTATCAGTTTGATGCACCGAATATTAGAGGTCATAGTCCTGAACACAAAGTTCTTCGGCTTTAAGGATTCTAGGTTATGGCACTCCAGCGGATGCGAATGATGAGTACCTTCGTATGGGTAAAACAACTTCTTACACTTACCTTTCATTGTTCGTGAAGTAATGATTAATCATTTTGGTCCAACATATTTACGAAAACCAACCGACGAAGATGTTAGACAAATATTAAGGAGAATGAGGAAAGGGATTCCCGGGAATGCTAGGTAGTCTCGATTGTATGCATTGGGTATGGCATGGATGCCTGTTTATTGGGCTGGTCAATATAAAGGTCATTATCCAAAACCAACAGTTATCCTAGAAAGGCTGTGCTTCTTACGATTGTTGGATATGGCACGCTTTTTTGGTCTTCGGGTTCACAAAATGATATTAATGTTTTGCACAAGTCGCCTCGTTTGAAGATTTGAAGTATGGAATTTCTCCATCCGTCCAGTTTCATGATCAACGGCCATCGTACACTCATGGCTATTATCTTGCGGATGGTATCTACCCAAAATGGTCCACCTTGGTTCAATGCTCTACCGTCGGCCTCTGTGGTGCATTGGGACGTTCATACCGATATTTTAACGATGCCCAAATGGCGAGGAAGGATGTGGAACGCGCTTTTGGAATTTTGAAGAGGAAGTTCGCTATCATTTGTGGCCCATATCGTGGGTTGAGTCCTCGTGAAATGCACAAGACTATGCTCACTTGGATAATTCTTCATAACATGGTAATTCAGAAACCGGACGTGATTCGGATTGGATTAACTATGATGTTGAAGATTTGAGGCCGGAGATTCGACTGAAAGAGGCCTCCCGCAAGGAATTATGGTCAAATGACTAACTACATTGAGAACCGTAATTTGTATGACCAGTTAAGAGATGATCCGAGATTGAATCTTTGGGCGAGCATGGAAGATGATTTTATGTATTTTTCTTAATGTTTTAGCTTCATTTAAGTTATGTTATGTATTGTTATTTTTCTAATTAATAAGCTTCAACATTTCATTTCAAACTAATATTAATTGGAATGCACAACATATCAAATTAAAACTTAAACTAGAACATTAAAACTTAAACTCCGCCATTAAACTAGTTAGAAACTAGTACATTAATCATTTAGAGGAATTATTTCATCAAACTCATCATCAGTTCCATCATCATCATCTTCTTCATCACGGTTGTTAGTAAATCCGGCTTGCTTTTCAATCGTGCTTGAATCCTGTCAAATTCGATTTGCCATACATGCAGTTGTTGGGCGTTCATAATTGAGGTGTTAGCTTGAAGAATGTTATGCTTGTCATAGTCAAACTGGAATTTTTCTTGAGAAAGACGACTTTTCTTACTCTCCCGGTTTTGAATTTTCCTTTGAATGGATCTTTCCTTCGCGATGGTCTTTTGATAATCCATAAACTCCGCCATGTTAAATCCTACGGAACTCCCTCCTTCTTGAGCTAATTTTCTAGCCAGTTTTGCCTTATTCCTCCCTTTCCCTTAGTATTACCATCAATATAATTATTGAAAACTACGTTGGAATTTGAGCTTGTAGGGGTATCTGGTGAAGAATTTGATGGACCTTGTGAAAATGGTGAAGAATTTGGTGTTGAGGGAGAAGAATTATATGGTGACTTTTCAGGTACTATTTGATTATTTGCTAAGTAATCGGGATTATATTTGTTCAAACCCTTCAAAATATGATAACAACTTTTGAAAGCAAACTGTTTACCATGTTTTCGTTGCCAATCTGTACGAACCTCTCTTTCAAAATCAACATCAACACCGACCACTTTCCTTTCCTTTTCTCTTGGCTTGCATTATCAATGCAGCATAAGCGGCTACTTCCCGGTTGATTACAATGAAGTGTTCTGACAATCCTTTTGCATCACGACCATTGATGTTCATGGTTTGTTCTTCATATTTTTGAAATATATTATCCCACATGGTGTTACCATGTTGTTGTGCACCACCGATACAATCTTGGGTAAAAAAACATAATTACGACAAATACATTCATCTTCTATCATGGTGTATTTTGCACCACGGACTCGATTCTTCTTACCTTTGCCTTTGCCTTGAGTTTGTGCTTGTGAATCCATTTTACAAGAAAATATAATTGTAGAGGAGTTGTGATAGTTTTAGATTTGAAAAAGATTGAGAAATTAAGAAATTCTAGAGAGTTTTAGAATTTTTGGTGTGAGTTGATATGAGTTTGAAATCAGGTATTTATAGAGGGGGGAAATTGTAGCCGTTAGATGAAGATCTGGTCAGCGATTATCATAGTATCGAGCGATAGATTGACTGTCGCTGTCGAGTGACTGACCATCGAACGATTCTTTGACCATCGAGCGACCGAGACTCTATCGCTCATTTGGAAACTCGTCGTGTATGCCTATATGCCAGAAATAACATATTGGCATATGAGTTTGGCAGTTTGGCATACCCATAGTGGGTGCATATATGCCAAATACCATGTTTTGGCATGTGCATAGGAAGAGGCCTAAGGATTCTTATGTTTAGTTTATTTTTTTTGGTTGAAGTTGTTTTAGATTTAATTTGTGAAGAATCATGTATTTGAAGGTTTATTGTATTGGGTGAAAATAATGTGGGTAACCCTTTAATAGTTATCATTGTTGTCTATGTTGGTGTAAGGTAAAAAATTCTAAAGTATGGGCTGTGTGTTTTGATGCAGGGTTGTAGAATAGAATTGTGGCCTCAGTGACTTAAAAGGTCGGGTAATCGCTCTCTGGGTGTTGTATATTTTTTGTGATACCCAGCATTTCCGGCCACCCGTTTTACATGCTTTTCGGATCGGTTAAACCGAATTCGATAAAAATGTCAAGTTTGAGCAAATGGGAACTTTAGTTTTACCATTTACTTGTTATATTTTTTGTGTATTGCTAGTAGAGGTATACATTTTTTTTTAAATTTCTAGCATGTTTTGTAGACTGACTCCATAAGTTCTGATTAAGTAGTGGAGGCTTAGGAATACCAAAAGTCTTATTCCACCCTCTTACTCTACTTAGTATTGGCTGGGTACAATTAAAGTTAGGAATTTTATTTAAGAAAACAGATGAAAACAGAAATGGGAAAGGGAAAGGTCTCTTGTTGTAGAACTAGGAAATAAAATAGAAGGTTAGTAACGTATGGGTTACATATATATATGAGGATGTGGGATTGAATTAGGACATGAGAAAAATTCTAAAGGAGAAATGGGTTCAAGTGATTTGGAGGTAGGTTTACTACTCATCCTCTTTGGTAATTTTCTTATTCACATGAAGCATGTTTTCACCCCTTTGGTAAATCTAAGTTTCATTGCAATTATGTGGTTTGCATTCCCTATTCAGGTTTAATCATTTAATAAGAATTGAATTCGTATTACTATTGCATCTTTTGTGTTGATGATTTACCGCCAAAGGAAAGAATTTGACTCCAATCTTTGAATTCTCACTGTTTTTATGTTTGGAACTTCAGGTGGTTGTGAAAATGATTGTTAAAACCTTCATTTCTTTTATCCAAGATTTAAGACGGAAAATCACTTATTTTCTTAATGTTTGGACTCATAAGATTGTGGTTTTGTGTTTGTTGATATGTGATCTTAGAAGTTTCACCTGAGATTGATGTTGGAGACTTGAACATATGTTTTACTTTATATAACATTTGAAAGGATTTCCATTTTTAATAAATGTCTTTTATAAGTTAGCTTGAGAATCATAGTTGAAAACTCTATTTCTTTGACAACTGTAATTGTGGTCTGTTGCTGTTCGCGAAACTGCCGCCAATAGGTAGGATTTATATAATACTTTCGTGACATTAAATGTTCATATATGTCTCCTTTATAATGAGTTAAAAGGGCTTAGCATTCGGACTTATCATTTAGGAATGAAATCTGTAGCTTCGCAGATTCAGTGACCTACTTTGTGCATACTTTTGGTGACCATTTAGACTCGGAATCTGGATTTTTAAATTGTGTATGAAAGATGGTTTCTTCTACTTTCTAAATTGGGTTCAAGCTCTGAATTCCGACTTCTAACGAAGGCTGTAGAGCTTCGACAACTCAGGATGTTAGGAACATGTTTCTGCGACACTTTTTGCCCAGATTCTTGTTGTGTATAGTTATTTGTCTTTTATCTTTTTACCTTGAAGCATCTGACTTGTTAGGAGGGTATGGACTCTTTAGTGAAACTAATTAAAGATTGGTTATCAAAATGAAAGCGTAAAATATAAGTGAAGGGAATGTATCTAATGCATAATTTCTATCTACTCTACACGTTGAAGGGAAACCATGACAAGATGTCTCCATGTGTTGGTTACGTCCTGGCTGATGTTTTACCATCTTTATGTTGGCAAGGTAACCTATATTGTTAACTTTGTCTTTCGTTTCTCCCCATTTCGAACAAGTAGTGAACTTGAGAGTGAGTGATTGAGCATTTCGGCACTCTTGTCAAAACACCATTACTCAAGTCTGACACGTACGTCATGTCCATATGTGGTCTGATGCATTCCACTTTTCTTTATCAAAGTATTGAGTTGTTAGTGTTTTATGTCTCCTTTCTTAAGGTACTAACATGTATACAAATTGCTTGTAGGGAGGGCTATGCCCAGTACATTCCTCTACATTTCTGAAGACACCCTTTATATATGTATTCAACTGCTCAGTTGCAGGAATGATTTTCAATGAGTTTATAGAGGTAAGCAACATGGCGTGAAAGTTATCTTACTTCTCATGCCCACTAGAGAAGATTGTGTCACTGTATTATATGTGAACTACACTTATAATAGTTTAGTCTGAAATTTCCATGTGGAATAAATTAGATTTTTAATTTTCAGAGAAACCATTGTAGGGGTTCCACATAGTTGTTGATGCATGGAATGGAGCAGGTGGATTTATATGTGCTCCAGCTTATATCGCATTGCACGAAAATGTCAGACAGGTCGAGGGTGATCACAAGAAAGCCCTAGGATTTTTAATGGTCATATTTTGTTTGGAATTCCTTTGTTTAAAGTTTGTCTGCATCACCCATCTGAACTCTAATTTCCTACGGATGGATTTAATCAAATCGGTGCATTGCGAGTAAATAGATCTTTTGTCGAGACCAACATGGTAGTGAATGTGGTGTTGAAGTATCACCGTCTGGACGTGCTGCATGTAGGAACTGCTGTGAGAAAATTTCGAACGGTTGGTTTGTTGCAGTTGTTATATCTTTATCAATATGCTGGTTATAAATTTTGATGCCGTGATTTTAGTACTTGTTTTCTTGAAAGTAATTGTGTAAGCTAACTGTTACTGCTTACTTGCTAGACTTGGTGCGAGAATCACTGAAAGCTGATAATGTGGTTTTAACTTTTTATTTTTTTTAATCTTAAGTACAAGTTAATGATTCCGGGGTTGCATTAGTACATTGGTTGGTAGGAACTGTGGTGCGAGGAGTTTTGAACTTAGGTCTTGGGTACCTAAACTTTACTTCTTCTCTGGAGAGGCGTCTGCCAATCTTTTTTTGTTTTAAACCATGATTCAATTTGGTCTTTGCTTAGGTGCGCATATCAACTAAGGCTGAGGGGCCAGGTCCAAGGGGTGTGCAATGGCACCATGCCACTTGTTTCTTGAGATCATCTCCTTCCACCCAAGTGGATAAGCTTACAGGGTGTGATAAGCTTTCAGTTTCCGAACAACAAAATTTGCGTGCACTGAATCAAAAGGGGGTTTCCACTGTTAAACAAGGTATGCTATTATTTGTATGGTTCGTTATCTTTTGTTGGTCTACCTTTTTGGTTTAAGGGGACCCGAGGCAGACTTTTCTTTTTTGAGGGTGTTGCCTTTACGGCCGTGTAAACTTCTCCATCTCTCTTTCAATTCTATTGTGCAATGTCGTTTAGAAATATCTTATAATCTTGTTAAAGACAGTGTTCCATCATTATGGTGCCATCATCGTGGAACAATTCTGATATTTATAATTATCTCAACAGAGGCGAGAAGGATGAAGAGCATGCTGAACAATCTTTCAAGGTTGGGACAAAACGTAAAATGGTTGCTTTGGTGACCAAGTCCCCAAAATTCCTAAGCCCGAAGAAGGTGTTTCCTCTAGAAGGGGAGCTAGTGAAAAACATGGAAGTAAAGCTTTACAGCCGGCTTCTGATCTGGAAACCACGCTAGCAGCTCAATCGAAAGAAATATGCGCCATTAAGGATGATCTCAAAAAGCATGTGGCAATATCGGTTTGCCAGAAATGCTTGAAGCAAAAGCAAATTCAGCTGGATGCGATTTGATTTGCGTGATCGATGGTAAAACTCGAGCAAAGTCTATTTAGTTTATTATAATTTTACCTTTGTCTCTGTGTTTTCATATAATAAGCATCACGTCATGCCCTTCTTGCAGTTCACATGTCTTTTACCCAAGTGCGGAGTTGTAAACTAATTAACCCTATGAGAACTCCCGTCACAGTAGGGCATAATCTTTCGCTAGTTCTGCTTGTTTAGACTTATGGTAATTACCTTTAAGTTGAGTACACAATGTTAATTACAAGTTTGCATAATCTATGAGTACCCAATGTTAATTACCTTTCTTATGTATCTACTCTGTTATGTATGAATTGTTCTTGGTGGATTGTGATGATCAATAATTGTTCTTGGTCGATTTTGGTGATATTGAGGTTCCTATTTACCTAGTTCATCTAGAATGGTATATGCATACAAAGTGTAATCAATATATATTCGGGTGCGTGAATCGCTGAATTATAGTGTGACGACTTTTTCTTGACACGAAAATTATTTTGCAACGGATATAAACGTAGGAAAATCATCGGTTGCACAGATCGCCTAAAATAAGCAACGGATATAACTGCAACCAAACAAAAAACGTTGACGAAAAACCAAAATGGGACCCACAAAAGTGTTTTTCTATTAATAAAACTCGTTGCACAAATAGGAAAATAAAACGTTGCACCACATATTGTGCAACGTTTATAAGCGTTGATCAATATAATTTGTAACGGATAATAAGGGTTGCACACTAATGCACAACGCCGTTTTGCCAACGTTTATATCCGTTGCACAAATTCAGCGTCTCAGGCCTCCTTTACCAGGATTTTTTCTAAAGTTATATTTATTAGGAACTTGAACATTAGTTGAAGTACTAGCAACACTAACCTTGGTGATTACTTCAGTATCATCATTTGAAGAATTTATTGATTCGGTTGCTTAAGGTTTTTGAACTACTCTAGACCACGAAGTGACAGGAACACTTGATGCTGATACAGAACCATCCTTCCCATTGATGTATTTAACCACATTGTGTTCAATTGAGTTATCTTTTGAGATTTGAAGTATTTTATCCGGATTAAGCATATGTTCTTCCTTATCTTCTGACTGAATATTATTTTGCTGAGCTTCTACATCTTGTAGAGATATAACATTCCTTTAGAAATAGGTATTTCACTTGTAACATTATGACCATTTGATTTATTTGTGTTACTGGAGTTTCACAGATATCAAAAGGTTCTTGTATTGAAGATCTTTGACTGCTAGAACCTTGATTTGGAGTAGATCCTTGAATTGGAGATTCCTTATGAGAAGTACTTTGATTTTGAGATCTTTGATTTACAACTACTTGAACTGGATTCTGTACTTTAACTTGCTCAACAACTTTTCCTACTCCTTCTGCATTGCTTTGATTATTCTTGAAATGACATTCCATTTGCAGATGACCAACAATTTTACAGTGATGACAAAACTTAGGTGGTTTAATTAGAAGAACAGATTGCATAAATCCCCCAAACTTTGTTTTGATCCAGAGTTTATTAGGAACCTTCTTTGCCAAATTTATATTGATAAGAATTCTAGAATAATATCCATTATCATAATTCAGTGTTACTTCATATATTTTGACAGGCTCTCCCAGAGCTCTTCCAATAGTGAAGAGAGTTTTTTCATCCCAATACTCCAGACTAAGTTCAGGAAGATGAACCCAAATATTCGCAGATGATGTTCTGTGATTCTCATCTCCTTGCTTTAATGGTATTTTGATCACGTTCATTATTTAACTTAATAGTGAAGAAACCCTTTCCTAAGGGAATCATCTTACATTGACCATTTAATTTCCATTGAGATTTCAGATTTAAAACAGCATCAGAAAATTTCAGGTGAAGCAAATCAAGACGACCTATAAGAGAGAACATCCAAGCAATACATCGATTTTCAGTTTCAGAAATAAGATCGATCGATGGACTTTCTTCATAAGAATTATTCAGATCAAATACTGATGAACCCATTTCTGGGTTCATATTTTTTTCCATGAAAATTGAATAAACGAAAACTAAATTAACTAACAACCGTTAACATGGTGAGATCTTAAACACCAATCATACGATCTTAGTGAAAATCACCTGAATTAATGTTGTTTCTTGCTGATTTCAATGAAGAGAGAAGAAAAATTTTCAACTGAGTTCGTCGCCGATTTGCAGAGCTCAACCCAGCACCGATGATTTTTTCTGTAGTCAGGTTTAATTGATGATTAAAGAAGATTTGAAGACGAAGAAGATTTCTGATTGGTTTCTCATATCTTTGTGTAGCACAAACCTTAATTTTCTCTCCTTGATGATGACTCTCTTTCTATTGATATTCCTGATGATCCAGAAGATCAAATATCCGATCGTAAATACTTCATTATCATTAAGTGGTCAACAATAAAACATATAGTCTCAATATTCTTTATGAACAACTAAAGAAAGGATGGCGTCCTTCTAGTGCTTTCTCAGTGGCAGATTTTGGGCCTAGTATGTACATGGCCAAGTTTGAGTTGAGGTGTGATATGCGCAGTAATTGATGGGAGCCCTTGGAATATCAACAATGATTTACTTCTTACGGAGGAATTTGACCCGGACAAGCTCCCTACTGAATATAAATTTCAATTTGCTGATTTCAATTGTCAAATTCATAGTCTTCCTATCAGTGATAAAAACTATCTTCTTGATAGCCTCGCAGATTGGAACTCCACATCCTTTTCGTTCGGTGAATTAGATAAGTGCGGGGACTATGCGAGCGTCGGAGTTAAACTTGATATAACTAAGCCTGTTCGAAAAGAAATCAAGGTTACTCTCCCATCAAAAAAGGTTTTCACTGCTAAGTTAAAATACGAGAAACTACCTCGTTTATGCTATTATTGTGGATTCTTTGGTCATCTAATGAAACAATGTCATATTCTCTCTAGAGAATGTGAAAATATTGATCCATAAAATCAAGAGAGTTTCAAAATTCGAATGCGAGAATCCCGATTTTGCTCGTCTTAGTGATGATATATGAGCTAATTTTAAAGTTAAGAATTCTCTCGTCTTTTAATCTAAAGGCCGCTACACGAGGAAATCATGGTCACCACTTCATCAAGCCCATCACGATCCCAACCAGATGCCTGCAACTAATCATCAAAAGAATCGATAGCTTCTTGTCCATTGGATTTGACACTATTGGTGATCATCAAGTCAAGGTCATATTCCTATACATGACGGTTCTGACGTTACTCTTTCCCATGAACATCCGTCTCCCATCATGCCCGCCGCCATTATTGGCCATAATCTTAGTGAAGAAATTACGACGCCTATTACTCATTCATTAAACCACCCATCAATTACTATTGTCTCTTGTAATTCCCTAGAGACATGGTTTTGACAGTTTCCTCATATTTCCAAATCCGGTCCCAAAAGTATCCAGTTAATGATCAACTCCGAACCAAAAACCATTCTTTCCTATCCACCCACTATGGGTACGAGTGAAAAGATTTTATCCTTGAGCACAAATCAAACTTCTTCCACCTTCATTCCTAACCAGAAACCCAGTCATCTTCCCTTCTTATTGTCCCAGATCCCCTTTCTCCCACACCCCAAATTTCTCCATTATCGTTTGTCCCTTTGATCGTTGTCGTATGCATCAAAAATAATTCACTTTCTCACTCAACAAAATATTAATGAAGTATAAGGTAAGAAAGAGTTTGTTTCCACATAGAGGCAATTTTAGTTATTATAGTTTCAATTTCCTTAGTAACCAAGGGGGGGAAGTTTCTGATTTTTATGCAAAGCAATAATAAGAAAATAGAAAGCAAAGTAAATATTAGAAAATAATCAAGAGTTGAGAATATTGGTCAAGGAGTTCATCTTCAATCTTAAACAAGTGCTTGCATACATGATTAGAATTACAATTTAATCTTTTTATCAACAAAAGCCCTAGACTATCAAGTGAGCAAGATAATCCATTAATTTCCCAAGTTCATCAACACATACATTAGAGTTGCGTATGCGAATTCTACCTAAAGAATAACCTAACGCCTTGCACTAATTAAGTTCAATTCCTAGGAGCATTATGTTTCATAAATAGGTACTGTAATCATATCATGCTACTTGTATTTAAGGTTATCGCTCGATGATAAACCCTCAATTAGCTATGTACAAGGATGCAAGTTCAATTAATTGGCCACTTAACTAAACAAACATCTAAATCCTATTACAATACATCATTCATGCAATTATAAAAACAGTAAAAGTTTGAACGAAAAAAAAGAGAGAAAACTAATGCATTATTAATCAAGTACAAGTTCTCGAAATCGGACTACATCCTTAACCAATAAATAATAAATTAGCTACTCATAGCTATGGAGTTCATCACAAAAATATTAATTGAATAAAAGAAGATGAACATAAGCAAACCCTAGTAGAATAGCCTCTCTCCTCCAAAGCTCCAAGTAGAATATACGTGATACCCAAAGAAGTTGTAAAAAACTCCTCTTATAGCTCTCATTGTTTCCAAAAGTAGGTTGTATCTTCAAAAGCCCAAAGTCCAAGTGGTCCACCAAGCCCATATGAGGGAAATACCCATATAAGAATTATGCTAAGAAGTGGTCGCCGGAGGTCCCAAAAAGTAGCCGGAAGTTGGTTGGGAATTGACCGAAAAATTACCTCAGGTGATTGGAAAATGCATTTCAGGTGACTGGGTCAATCGTTAAAACTGACGGTCAAGTTAACAATCATTAACGCCGTTACTGAGTCAGGGCCGAGACAACCATCTGACTCAGCTGAGTGAGTTCCTAGGCTAGAGTTTGTTAAAGCATAGCTCGGTTGAACCCACCAAACGTTGGTATGTCAAGTTTGGTTGTCATATTTTAGTGTGTCAAAACTCATCTAAGAGTCACCTGATTATGTACTAGAGACAACTTCGTTTAGGTTAGACTAGAAAGTCTAGGAATGTTGAGACATACAAGTATTACTCGAAGACCTGAAGAACGTGAAGAAGTAACGAACTACAACGACGACATCATCCTTCCTCTTGAGGTTAGTAATATTGACTTGAACTGTTTCATTCCTAACGTATCTTTCAAGTCGTGCCATATTGAAAACATAACTGCGAATTTGTGTATTGGATATATTACTCTAGTAGTGAGACATGATCACATGATCATAGTATTAGGGAATTAGACCACGAAGTATAACGCTTATCTTTTGAACTTCGTAGATATGACATCGACATAATCTTATGAATGCTGTTATGATTATGTGAATGGGTTATGGTGAAGATTTCATCCTAGGAAACAATGTTTTACATTTGTTTAAAGGAAGTACATTCATGAATTTGTTTTATGAATCGAAAGGGAAATCGCTAAGCTTATTGGTACGGCTATTCATTGCAAATCTTTGTATTACCAATATGCGTGAGATGGTAGAACCGATCGTAACTTTGTTATGTATCTTGGTACAACTAATCACAATGCCTGACTTATGATTTGATATGACTGGTTTTTATTAATTAGTGTAACCGATACTAAGTAATCACCTGAGATGGTATGATCGATATTTGTAATTGGTGTGACCGATCCTAGTAATTGGTGTGACCGATCACAGAGTGTTGTGTAATCGATCCTTGTAATTGGTGTAACTAGTCCTAGTAATTGGTGTAACCGATCCTAGTAATTGGTGCAACAGATCCTAGTGACTGGTGTGACCGATCACAAGCAATACCATGAGTATATGGTAATCGATCCTGGTAATTGATGTAACGTAACTGATGTAACCGGTCCTGGTAACTTGTGTGACTGATCACAAATGTTTCCATATTAAGGTATAACCGATCCTAGTGATTGGTAGAGCCGATTGAACCCATGTATGTGATTTGATATTTGATCAATCACATAGTAGTCTTGTAATACAGGTGAACCAATTCTAAACTTGTTTGGAAGTGTGGTAAAACCGATTCCAATAATGTAAATATGAAAGATGATTTACATAGAAAAGATGTCAACATACTTTGAACACGGACAGTAACTCTTATCATTTATTGTTCAAAGATATTCCTTAGTACTCAAGGAGATCCTGGACCGAAATTAATTGAGAATCTTTTAATTAAGGTTTTTGGTTATATATGCTTTTAATGACCAGCAATTAAATGCATATCTTTAGAGAATAAAAATTAGTAATGTGCATTTACTAATTGGAGATTTTATATTGAGAGATTTCAGAAATATTGGACAAGCATTTACTGGAATTATGAAAACCGAATCTTGCCATTCATTGCATATCTTGAGAATATTTTCGGTTTTGGAAATTCGTTGGTGTCCAAACATCCTTGGTCTATAAATACCTAAGTTTGCATTTCTAGCAAACTATCCTAAGAGCCAGGAAAACTTCATATTTTTGTTGTTTCTGGTGGAATCATCTATCCGGAGAGGAAAGTACCCTAATTAGGCGAAATCCCTTACGACCGCTCGTTTAAAGACTTCCGTGGGATCAAGAAGCTTTACGAGTACCGTTGGTGGGGAACTAGATAATTGCAGTGTTATTAGTTTTCAATTGATTTGATTGACTAACGATTGTTGAAACTTTTATTGCACCTAGTTTGTTTATTCTTGAGAATCTTCTCTTCTGATATAAGATTCACTCAAACTAGATCGAAGTATCGACGAAATCTTTAGAACTGTTTGTAGATCTAAAGACATCTTGTGATAATCCATTGTTAACAGAATCCGTTCTGTGCGTGATTTATCACAAGAGATTCAAGTGGTGTTGTGCGAGTTTTAATTGAAGATTAAAGAAGATTTGAAGACGAATAAGATTTCTTATTGGTTTCTCGTATCTTTGTGTTGCACAAACCTTGATCGACTGAGATCCAACTAGAATCATATTTATTTGATTGATTAGTTGCGTGAGATCAGCATCACGGTAGTTGTTGGATAGATTGATCTAACCAGGCAAGGAGTTTATTAGCTTAAACGAAAGAGCATTTGCATATGACTTGAGATATCTTTATCTGGAATGAATGAATAGAGTTGTTACTAAATAGATTTGTTGTTACTTTACTATTTGGAATACGATCCAAAGAAAAATTGTTCCAGTGTGTGCACTCATCGAAGTCGGAAGCGCAGGGATACTGAGCTATGTCATTTACTTTTCCTTTCCGCAATTATAATTATTGTTATTATAATTTAAAGAAAATTACACAAACTTTAACTCCGCTTTACTTGATAGTGATCATATACAGTTTGGTTAAGTCCGAACATATTATCAAGTAATCACACTTTGGTAGTCGTATTGTCTCGATCTCGTATCCATAGACAATCACACAAAGTGTGTGAATACCGATTTGTAGTATTGTCTCGATTTTGTCCATAGACAATCACTTTCGGTAAGAGGACTTATAGGTGGATAAATTAAATATTGTGGTGTATTTGGGTACCCTCGTCTTTTCAGAGTTGCAAAGGCCTGAGCCAATTGCATAGGCCATAACTATTGTTGCACCATGATGGCTCTTTACTAACCTCATCTACTCCATCTTGTTTTGCTGTGATGCAAAACTCCCCAATTCATCTAGCTCACTGCATCTTCTCTTCTTTCTTGTTATCCCCATACAATCTTTGACTGCAACATCAACTCATATACCCTGTAACACAACAACTCCTCGACTAGCCATCCAACACCACTGTTTCCATACCATTTCCTATTCCACCTGCAATCTTCTAGTCTTCAAAGCCATAACAAGATTGCAATACCACCTCCAACTGCATTGGTTTACTGCAGTCATAACATAACCAACTCCAAATCCCCACAGCATCAGCACCTACTTGCCTGTGATCACCTAAAACATTCATCTACCATTCATTCTACACAGTTCAACTATCCAACTCCACCCATTCAGTCTTGCAATTCATATACCACCACGAACAGACTCAATAACATCAATTCAGTCACCACCAGATCAAATCCAACAACAACATTCTTTATGCTAAACCACCTTCCCTGCAATGAAGTCAAATCACCATCGCAAACCACTGCATCTATATTTTCTCATTGCATTTAGTACCTGAACCAAGCATTCATCTAAACTCACCACCAACTCCATTTTGCTGCTTCAACAACAACCTGATTACAACTCATGGCAGCAACAGAACATCATTAGTTCATGGCCAACACCTGCAATTCAGACCCATTTCAGCCTTCATACTAGCATCACCAACAACTCAGAATCCTGGTCATTGTGTTGCTCAGCTAAAACCATTCAACTTTGCCTTTTTACTCCCAGACATCCACCAAGAGTGCAAACCTCCACCAGTCAACCATGTTCTTAACACCACAAATCATTACCACCAGATTCATTATATCTTCCCCTGTAATTACAACCTAACATTCATCTAATTCCAACCCAACAACACACAACACCTCCATCTTCAATTTCAGTACCAGACCACTGCACAACAACCACCATAAGCCATCTATCCATAACATTGAGTTCTAGAATTCCATCTCTAGCTACAGCTGAAACCTATTTCTTTATCCTGTTCATCACTGCAACTTTAGCTTCAAATCAAACCTATCTGAATTTTCAAACAGCAAAACCACTTCAAATCTATAATCATCTAAAATTGTAACTTCCACATTCTTCTCATACATCACCAATAGAAACAATTCTTCATGGCTTCTCAGATTCAGATCAAACCCAATCTTCTACATTGACAATATTCATCACCAACAGTTCAGAGAGCAGAGAACCCTAATTTCTGATTTCTTCCATCATTACCAGGACATCAAATTCTTCTCAACAAAACCCTATAAACAATTTCATATCCTCTGATTCACCAGATTCAACTCTCAGTTCGAAATTGAACCCTAAACTCAGTTCAACCTTCATTGATTCCTCCAACATTTCAACTGCTTCATTACCTGTCCTAGCCATTCATCTTATTATCAGCAAGAACAACATCTTCCGAGTCTCAGCTTCAAAAATAGAACCAAACCCCTCTTTAAATCTTCACGGACTCCATCTTCTAGAACAACAAGAATCAATACCTCCACAGTTGCGTTCTTCTTTTCAATCCTGCTCAACAACAACCATACAAACCCTAGTTCTTCCATTTCTCGTTGTAATCGATCCATCACAAAATCACCAACTAAACCATTACATGATTATTAGCAGCATCATCTTCATCTTCTCGATCTCCCTGATTTTACTGAATTTCTGCATCTCCAACTCTTGGACAACAGCCAGTATCGCCTCACTTTTCTCTCTATATTGGAACCCCCACACACACAGACAGACAGAGAAGGAGAAATACATGATTAGAGAAATGATTTCCTCTTTAGGTCTCATGTACAATGATAAGGGCACAATGAAACATCCCCTTATCCTTCATTGTGCTCCTGAAAGTGCTTGCTTGCAGTGAAATGACGCTTTTGCTCTTATTCGAATTCTTCCACCAACAACAGCCGTCTCTTACTTCTCAGATCCACTTCTTCTCTTCAATTTATTTACATCACTAAAGCTTTCATGCTTTTCAGACGGATAAATATGCATCACTCAATCCGATATGCTTTTCAGACATAGATGAAGAAATAAAAGCAAATAATGAGAAATAATTTCTGTCCAAATTAACGCTCCTGTCCTTCTTGCTTCAAATAGACGATTTCTTCTTCTTTTGATCTAAATGACTCCAAAGTACCTAAACACTCAAAAGCAAACATAAGATACGTAATTTACAAGAAAACTCACAAAGAAAGCATAAACAATAGATAAATATTAAGGTGTTTTAGACACCTATCAAATTCCCCCACACTTGGACTTTGCTAGTCCTCGAGCAAATCAAACAAAACTAATTCTAAAACATACAACTCCCTTTCATTGAGGATACGGTCACACTTAGCATGTATAACAAGCCTTTGAACCCCTAGGTGTCCCTAGTGGACGAGTTATAGTCTCGTGAGGGTTTACAAGAGGTATACCCACAAAACCTATATTACCAACTCCAGTTACCTGTTAAAAATTTAAAAACGACACTAAACAATAGTTTGCATACTATCAGTGACTACAGAAGGAAGTACCCTGATGCGAATCCAATTCATATATAAGTGACAAAGTTCTACTCAGAAAGTTGAACAAAACCACAATACTCGGAATCTAACTAACCAAAATCACATGAATAGATTAAGAAGATGGATATAGAGATAGATGTTTGGATATTAACTAAGGCGAACGGTGTTTCCCATATCTATCTGAAGGTCACTGCCAAGATAAAACCTAAAAATCCTATTGGATTGAGATACTGGTCTGAATTATAGTATCAACACAACTGACATATGCAAGGGAACCAGCGGTCAACAATCTTAATTCTAGATCAACTCAGCTGGCATATACAAGGGAACCATCGGTCGATTTTATTGAACAATAATAAATTTTTTTATTTTTTTTTGAATTGAAAACATGATTAGATCTTTTGGATCCAAGTGCATGCTTCTTATCAGCAGATTACATGGTAATTCCCATGGATCCTGCGTTCCACGCTTGTTTAGGCGATAGAGACAGGGAGAACACACACATATTGCTATACAAGTGTCAATCTATATTTTTTTTTTCCAATTTTTTTTAGTAACTCCATCACTCTATTTAAGCCTAGCAATGATAACAATTCGATATTTCTGCCCCACCAAATCACTTAGAGAAACAAGAGAAAAATGGAAAAATAAAAACAGAAGGTGATATGGTGACGACTCCGAGATATGGTAACAACTATCATGTTATTTCTAACACCTGAGCTCTGTCATTTTAGTAACTATTAATAGGTCCCTCAACTCCTACAACCATGATGTTTCCACTAGTATAAGGCACAAATTTCTAGACTTAGGAGTTTATCATTTTTTTTTCACGTATATCTACTCAAGGGAAAACTAACAAGGCTAAAAACTCTATATATACACCCCCCACACTTTACATTGTCCTCAATGTAAAATTTATTCATTCAAAGTAAAATTTAAGGTGGGAAATACCTAACATGATATGTGACAAGAAATCAGAAATCAGAAAATAAAATAAAATAAAAACATGACAAGAAAAAATAAAAGATAAGAGATACGAAACCAATGGGTTGCCTCCCATGCAACGCTTGGTTTAAAGTCGTCATAGCTCCTTGTATGCTAAGTCTTCTCCAGAGGGAGTACTTCCACAAGGTTAACTCCTTCCACGACTTTCGAAGAGAAGTTCTCATAATATGGCTCCAACCGGTGCCCATTTACTTTAAGCTCATTACCTGTAGCTAAACTATGAATTTCAACTGCACCATGAGAAAACACATTAGTCACAATAAAAGGTCCAATCCAACGTGACCTTAGTTCACTCGGATACAATTGCAATCGATAATTAAACAAAAGCACTTTCTTCCCAATGCAAAATTGTTTCTTTGTGAACATACTATCATGAAATGCTTTCGTCTTTTCCTTGTAAATATGAGAGCTTTCAAATGCATCATTGTGAATCTCTTCTAGCTCTTGGAGTTGCAACTTACTTTGCCTTCCAGCACCATCCAACTCCATATTGCATTGCTTGATATCCCAAAACGCCTTATGCTCAATTTTAACGGGTAAGTGACAAGGTTTACCGTAAACAAGCCTAAAGGGAGACATCCAAATAGGTGTCTTGTATGCGGTTCTATATGCCCACAAAGCATCATTGAGTCGCGAACTCCAATCCTTCCTTTTTGGATTTACCGTCTTCTCAAGAATATACTTCACTTCTCGGTTGGAAACCTTATCTTGTCCATTTGATTGGGGGTGATAGGGTGTTGAAATCCTATGCGACACATTGTACTTCCTTAAAAAGCTTTGAAAGAACCTGTTTTTGAAATGTGAACCCCCATCTGTAATTATGGCTCTTGGAATTCAAAACCTTGCAAAAATGTTTGCTTGCACAAAATCTGAAACTACTTTAGAATCATTAGTTGGGGTGGCGTTAGCTTCCACCCATTTCGAGACATAATCAACAACAAGCAAGATATAACAATTCCCACTAGAATTGACAAAAGGGCCCATAAAATCAATTCCCCATACATCAAAAACTTTAACAAATTGAATAATTGTTTGTGGCATTTGATTTCGGGCACCTAGATTGCCTGTTCTTTGGCATCTATCACACGTAGTACAAAATGCATATGCATTCTTAAATAAAATTGGCCAAAAGAAACCACATTCTGGTACCTTGAGAGCGGTTACTACTCCCAAAGTGTCCTCCACAAGCATATGAGTGGCAAAAAGACAAGATAAAATTAAATTCAGATTCGGGAACGTACCTTCGTATTACTTGGTAACTACAATGTTTCCATAAGTATGGATCATCCCATATGTATTGGTTTCCTAATTTCTTAAGTTTGTCCCTCTCAGCACGAGACAAGTTCTTTGGGATTTATTTAGACATCAAGGAATTAACAATATCAGCGTACCATGGTTCCCCAAAGGCAATTGAGAATAGTTGCTCATCCGGGAAACTTTCACGCAATGGGATAGCTTCCTTGTCCACAACAAGATGACGGCTCAAGTGATCCGCAACGATGTTCTCAATTCCTTTCTTGTCTTTGATCTCTATATTCAAACTCTTGCAAGAGTAGAATCCATCGTATGAGCCTCGATTTTGCCTCTTTCTTTGTAAGCAAGTACCTAAGTCTTTGCATGATCTGAAAAGACAACAACTTTTGTACCAATTAGATAAGAGCGAAATTTCTCCAATACAAATACAATAGCTAACAACTTTTTTTTAGTGGTTATGTAATTTTGATGGGCATCATTGAGCATTCTAGAAGCATAATAAATGGCATAAGGTATCTTCCCCACACGTTGCCCAAGCACCACACCAAACGCATAGTCACTTGCATCACACCTGAGCTCAAAAGGCTTGCTCCAATCCGGTGGTTTAATGATAGGGGATAAAATCAAAAGTTCTTTCAAACAATTGAATGCCGCCACACACTTTTCATCAAAGTTAAAACCACATCTTTCTGCAATAAGTTGCAAAGTGGCGATGCTATCTTGGAAAAATCCTTGATGAATCTTCGGTAAAAACCTTCATGACCAAGAAAAGAACGTATCTCCCTCACCGTAGTGGGAGGGGTTAGAGCACAAATAAGGTCTATCTTAGATTTATCAACTTCCAAGCCTTTAGAAGATATTATATGGGCTAAAACTATGCCATGAGTTACCATAAAATGGAACTTCTCCCAATTCAGCACAAGATTTGTTTCAATACATCGTTTAAGGATTAATGACAAGTTGTTCAAGCAAAGGTAAAATGAATCACCAAATACACTAAAGTCATCCATAAATACTTCGATTATGTTTTCAACATTGATTTTGCTGAAAATGGTAAATGGGGTGTGTCGATGAGAGACGAATCTAAACCCTAAACAAATATACTGCATATGAGTACTTTAGATTCGAGAGATCAATCTATACAATTCTGGCCTAAACCAAGAAATGACCGTTCCAGTCTGGCTTCTGTCACAAAATGAAGGAGAAGGGTTGATCTTAGGGAGGGAAGCATAGAAGGTATTGAGATCAGAATGATGAACTTTGTAAGGTGTAGTTGTTTATGACTTGGATCAGAATGTAGAACCTGCTTACAAGGTGTAAGCTGTAAGTTCTAGATTTCTTCTGAGTACTTGCGTTGATAACCAATGTTGTTGTTCAATAGATCAAAAATCTATTTATAGGAAGTCATAATAAACACCCTGATCTCTTATGAAGTAGAAGTAGTTGAGTGGTGGAGAAGTGGAGATCGTGTAAAAGTGGGGAGAACCATGTTCCCCCTTTGTGAAGGGAAAGCGGTCGATTTTAGATCACTATACTTTTCTACTGCCATCAACTGTCCGCCTTTCCTGACACTTTCTCATAATGGGCGTGTGGCACGCCGCATGCTATAAACTACCAGACCAATACCCTGATGAGCATCTCCCAGTTTGTGACATGTTTGATGTCTTGAGTATTTTTTTTAGAAAATATGGAGCAAGTTACATAAAGAATGGAACAAGTCCTACATGAATGGGTCTTGCTTGCAAGACCTAATTATTTCAACCAATCACACGCAAGCTAGGCGGTAGGTGGTCCTAAGTGTCAAGTCAAGTCGTATGAATGAGGCTTGCCGTGAGTCAGTGCTCAAAAATAGCATATAACGGTTTTAGGTTAAATAATTAAATTATTTATAAAATCGATATTCATAGAATATCGTTTGTAATCGACATGTAAAGAACTGTTGTTGAGCAAGCAGGTTAAACATAATCGATGCCTGTAAAGCATCTTTGTTCATAACTTGCTCAAACCAGTCGCGGATTTTGTAAAGCATCTTTGTTCATAACTTGCTCAAACCAGTCGCGGATTTTACGATCTTATAAGGGGACGTGACCGGCCTGGTTTGATCGATCGTTTGGTAGCCATGCAAGTCAATTAAAGACGCGTGATTGGTCCATGGGGAAGAAGAGCGGTTGACAACAATTATGACACCCCATTGGTCGACTGCTAAGTGGATCTAAGCGAACCAATTTGGCCGGTTTAGTCGAACGGCTGTGATGATTTTAAGACTATCATGGGCAGTCTTGACCTAATTAAGACCATTTTTACACCGCTCGACTAGCCTACTTTTGGCTAGCTATTGTGAACAAAGCACGCTGGCTAGGAGAGATATGATTGGGCGAAATAAAAGAGGGTCCGTAGGTGAAGATCATGGAGATTGTTTGGTCACATCAGGAGGGAGCCAAGCTCGCTAGATTCAATTTCTTATATAAACAAGCCGCTCGACTAGCCTACTTTGGCTAACAATTTGGAGTAGAAGCAGGTAGGCTAGAAGCGATATAATTGGTCAAGGTAATAGGTGGACGACCGGTTGTCATACCGGTACCTTTTTTACCGAGTTTGGAATAGCTAGGGTTAGCTAATGGAGCTTGCCAAGTTGTGTGGTCGTGATTAGTTAGCGACCGACTTGGACGGCCAAGATCTATTTTCTTAATAAATAGATAAGTCGACTAGCCTACTTCCATCTTTAATTAAAAGTGTAGCTTACAGATTTAGAGCGATTTGATTGGTTGATTGGAAAAAGGGGCTGACGGACAACAACGTGAGGCAGGGCCGGTCGGTGATGGAAGGCGCTAAATGCTTAAAAAAAGTTTAGGATCCTTACACCTAATATACTACGCCTGGAATTTATTTTGCAGTTGGTTTGTTAGCAAGATTTAACTACGGTTCAACAAAGAGGTATTGGCAGTGTAAAATATATCTTTTGATATCTTTAGGACACTGTGAGACATGGGATTATTTTATATAGATCTCATTCTTCGCAATTAATGGGATATACAGATGCAGGTTATCTTTCCGATCCACACAAAATTGTTTCTCAAACTGGGTATGTGTTTAAGAGGGTGGTACTGTAATTTCTTGGAGATCGTGTGAACAAAGCTTTCGAACTACCTCCTCCAACCATTCCGAGACTATCTCCTTCCATGAAGCTAGCAGAGAATGTGTATGGCTAACTAATCACTCATCTCCGAAATTCATGTCATTTATTTTCAATCACAGGATTACCGACCACCATTTATGTAATGCAACATGTATATCAAAGATCAAGGAAGGTTACATCAAAGGCGATCGGACGAAGCGTATTTCACCGAATCCATTTTATACTCACCACCTTGAAAAGAATAAAGGAGATATGTACCCAGAAGATACAATTGTGTAAAAAATTATGCGGATCTATTCACCAAGTCTTTAACAGCAACGGTCTTCAAAAAGCTAGCTTGTGGGTTCGAAATGCGACATATGTACAAGCAAAAAATTCAATGAAGTTTTGTTGAGGGGAAGTTAATTTTGGATTTTAACACGTTGTACTCTTTTTTCTCATCAAGGTTTTTGTCCATTGAGATTTTTTCTTGTCAATTTTTTTAACGAGGCAACATATACGTAACTACTTTTCAAAAGTTGCACTCTTTTACCTCCCTTCAAATTTTTCACTTTGTGTTTTCATGGCAAGGTTTTAAGGAGATTATCTTTATGAAAAAATGGATATCCAACGAGAGATAATAATACATCAAACTGCGTGACATGAAAAAGTTTCTGGAAATGCAATTGACAAGTCATATTGTTGAGCAAAATAAAATGATAAAAGCTGACCGTCTAAACAAAGAAGTCCTCATATTGATGAAGATGATAAAATATCAGCACCCCAACTACAAAATATTCCTTTCCCTTTTGGGAGTTATTATCCAAAGCTTCCGATAGACAAGAATATGCATCAAATCAAACAAAACATGCACAGACAAAAACATTACTGGATAAAGTTCCGATCCACTGAAATCAGTCAATCATTGAGTGAACAAAAGAAATAATTCCTTTCAATTTATCTTCATTCAGTTCACTTATTCTTTCTGATGATGATGAGAACAAGAAATCTTAAATTACAATCTAGTTGGGTTTCAATTTTCTCTCAGTAAAAAACACAAACACATCATGGGTGACAATCCTTCACCACTAGAACAACAGCAACAACTCCTGAAGAAGATTCAGGAACTTGAAGCAGGACATGCCCATCTCCAAGATGAAATTACCAAATTGACTCTCTCTGCTAGACCAGGTCACAGGAACAACAATCAGAGGTCTCATTCTGTATCACCACAAAGATCCAGATTTTCAAGAAGAGGTGGTGATGAAGAAAGGAATAGGGGGAACTCTGGTCAATGGAAAATGGGTTCTGCTTCATTTGGACATTCTCCTTTACAGAGAGTCAACAGTAGTAATAGTATCAGTAGAAGAAGACCTAGTGCTGAGTTTTCAAATCCTAATAAAGGAAGTGAAACTGCTGTTGTTAGTTTTAGTAATAAACAGTATCTTAATATCTTGCAGTCCATGGGTCAATCTGTTCATATCTTTGAGCCTAATGGTCGCGTAATTCACTGGTGAGCTCTTCTTAAAATATCAATTCCATTTCTTGTTAGTATGATTATGAATAATAGTACTAGTTAGTTAAGTAATGACTGCACTATCCATCTATGGACTATTCGGTTTTTTAGGAATCAAATGGCTGAGAGCCTTTATGGTTATTCTGCATCAGAAGCGCTTGGTCAGGATATTCGCACTCTTATTGTTGATTCCAGAGACTATGACGAAGCTAATCAAATAGTGGAGAGGAATTCCTCAGGGGAGAATTGGACTGGACAGTTCGCTGTCAAGAATAAACAAGGGGAAAGGTTTGTTGTCCTTGCAACCAATACGCCATTCTATGACGATAATGGTAGTTTGGTTGGGATTATTAGTGTATCTGGAGATACTCAGCCCTTTCGAGAGGTTGTATTTCCATCTTCTGAAAGAAAATTTCCAGAAGTGTCTACCAGGAGTAGTCCAACTAGTAATATTGGTGTTGATTCTCAGCAACCTCTGCAAGTTATGATTGCCTCAAAGATTTCGAATCTGGTAAGTTAAGATTTTTGAAATTTGATTATCTGCCTATATGGAGTTCAAAAATTAAGAGAACTGAGGACATTAATTGTCTTAATGATATTTTTTCTGGTAAGCATCTTGAATAATAGCACAATGAAACAGGCGTCCAGAATGACCAATAAAGTCCGATCGAAAATGAAGACGAGTGATAACACCTTAGAATACGAAACGCGTGATGCAAATTCAAATAGCCAACGTTTTGATCGTTGGGAGGATCCATGTTCCAGTGGAGCTAGCTCGCCTAGGGGAGACTTATCCTCGACTCCCTTCGGTGGTCATTCTCAGGGTTCTCTAAGATCCCAGGAACAGCCCACAGGACATTCTGGTGATGGGAAGATTGGGATCCACAGGAAAATAACCTCCAAGGCAGAGGCTTGGATTGGCAAGAAGGGGATATCCTGGCCATGGAGGGGAAGTGAACATGATGGGTCAGTAGCAAGGACTACATGTGATGTTACGGTTTTGAATGATGATCAGCAGAAGAGTTCTGATACCATTGTAAAGCCGGAAATCCAGGTTGTAGGGAGTAATCAATTCGAAAATGAAGCCCCTGGTTCTTGGTCTTCTTCTCTGAATGCTACCAGCTTAAGCAGTCTAAGCACTAGTGGTAGTAACAGTAGCAGTGGTATTCGTGAAGTTGATAGGGAAACATGTTCGTTGGATTATGATATTTTGTGGGAAGACATAACGGTTGGTGAACAAATAGGGCAAGGTATGCTATATTTTTCACCCTTGCTGATATTTCCTTGAACCTTACTAAAGCATGTTGCAGTTTCATATGGTGCTCTGATTGTGTTTCTGTTTCCAAAGCTTGAAAAGACTGCATAGCCTTGCAGTTCTTTCCTGTAAAATTCCACTATTTCTTATTACCCTCCTTTTCTCAATTTTCAACAATGAAATGTTTTCTGATGTTTAATTTTTGATTAATGGTCCCAGGTTCATGCGGAACTGTGTATCATGGTCTTTGGTGTGGCTCGGTATGTTTACTTTTCCTTCGAGAACTTCATTTGCACGGATCAGCAAACCATTATATATTTGCCTAATTTGTTGGCCCGAAGTGCCACATCTTGCTCATGCAAATGAATTGTTACATGTAAAAGTACATCAGCAATTATGATACTGATGCTGGTATTTTATTTCTGTTTTTCATAATGAGCATTAAATAAAATAGGTTCTCCTGTAGAGAGTGCTAGCAATTTTTGTGGTGTTTACTAGCAATTTCGTGCAGGATGTTGCAGTAAAGGTATTTTCAAAGATCGAGTACTCGGATGATTTGCTGCGTGCCTTTAGACAAGAGGTAATATCTCAGCCAGGCTAATCTTTCTTTTCTAATATTCAAAGGTAAAATTAAAATTGTACCTGGTATTCACATCAGGCCCTGTTTCCCTAAGAAACAAACAATAAACCTGACATTTATTCTCTTGAAAAAATTATGAAGTTTCTAGCAAATTGCAGCAGCAGCTAGGACAATAAACCTGGCATTTTTGTTATCGTTCATGTTTTGAGGAATATAACGTGCTTAAGTTTTTGTATGATTATTTGAGCGCCACTTCATTTTGTATCTTCTCTTTTGCACCACACAGGTGCGTGCACTGGCCTAATGTGTATCTTTTACATAGGTATTACTTATGAAGAGGCTGAGACATCCAAATGTGCTACTTTTTATGGGGGCAGTAGCATCACCTCAGCATATGTGCATTGTCACAGAGTTCCTGCCACGGTACGTTCTCCATTTTTCTCCTGAAAATTTCCAAGATTGATCAAGGGTACTTGGTTCACGTTGAATGTGCTTATGTATATAGCATTATCTGCTATGCTAAAGATGTTTTTGTTGATAAGGTGATTGACCTTCTATTTATTTTCCTTACCGAGCTTACAACCTATTTAATGCAGTGGAAGTTTATTTCAGTTCCTTCAAAGGAGCACCCAGAAATTAGATTGGAGGCGACGTGTTCTCATGGCCTTGGATATTGTGAGTACTCGTCTTGTATGGAGTTTCTAGAATATAGTTGTTTCATTGGGCATTAGTGTATTTCAATTCAAATCTTCTATTGATCTCTTCTCCATTAAGTGAAAAATATATGATTAATGCCGTTGACTACACTGACCTGCTTTCTCTTTGGTAATAACTCGTCTCTCGAGTCTATGTTGTGGGCAATGGATTTGAAAGAGTTTCTTGAACTACTTAACTAGTTAAAATAGTCTCCCCTATTGTTTGAATTTGTTGTTCCCATTTCCTAGATCAAATATTATATTATAATTTATACGCTATATTTCTTTATACCTGTTTAATGGTACAAATATATGATACTTTCATTCACTCTTTGGTCTTAGACTCTGATCTGGAATAGTAGATTCTCGTACAAAATATTGATTTTTGTGAAATCCTTTTACAGGCACGGGGTATGAATTATCTTCATTGCTGCAACCCACCTATTGTCCACCGAGACTTGAAGTCGTCAAATCTATTGGTTGATAAAAACTGGAATGTGAAGGTTTGTTTTGTTCTATTTCATAACATTATTTCAAAAATGCACATAGGCGAAGCATCATATGTTTATCATCTTTTAATTTCCATCAGGTTGGAGACTTTGGTCTCTCAAAACTCAAACATCAAACATTTCTCTCAACACTGACTGGAAAAGGAACGGTACATATCATATCATTTCTTTAGCATGCTCTTTCAATTTATTTATTTTAGAGGCATGCTCTTTTCATTTTCTATTTACCAAGTTGCTCAAACTCAATTTTTTTTTTTTTTTTTTTGCTTTAATCATCCAGCCGCAGTGGATGGCTCCCGAGGTTCTCCGTAACGAGCGCTCAGATG
This sequence comes from Papaver armeniacum, assembly GCA_023531295.1. Classification (NCBI taxonomy): domain Eukaryota; kingdom Viridiplantae; phylum Streptophyta; class Magnoliopsida; order Ranunculales; family Papaveraceae; genus Papaver; species Papaver armeniacum. Next base: position 40,121 of record JAJJWW010000602.1, read on the forward strand.
AGAAGTAAGTTCAACTCTTATTTTTCTTTGAGTCTTTGGCAATGAGATTTGGATTTTCCGACTTTTCGTTTCTCGAGCTCAACAGCTAAATTACTTCACTTTTGTATTTTTAAAACCTCTAGGTCTGACGTATATAGCTATGGAGTAGTATTGTGGGAAATTGCCACGCAGAAGATTCCCTGGGATAACTTCAACTCAATGCAGGTAATCTTTGTTTGCTACTTTGTTCTAATCTTTTAGTGGGGTAATTATGGGGAGTGTTCATCTAATTTCCTCTCAGCACCTGTAACTAAATGCTAATGGGTCTGCCTTGTTGATGCTTTCCAACCTCTATCAAAAACTTGTCGCACTAATGTTATTTGGAGGTTTTGCCTGATATCTATGTCTTAGTTAGTTTTCTTAGCTTTACATAAAGTAGGCAGTTTACGAATGAATTCTCAAGTGAGCAGTATATAGACACAATTTAATGGTAATTATGCAGGTAATTGGAGCTGTAGGCTTCATGGACCAACGACCTGACATCCCAAAAGAAATGGATCCACGATGGGTATCCATAATTGAGAGCTGCTGGCACAGGTGCTAATCTTTCAGCTTGTTTGTTTGTTTGTTCGCAGTGACAATTTCTCACCTAACCCAAATAATAGAAACCAAACCTTACGATTACTATGGCCCAGAATCCTAATCCTTTCATATTGTTTTTTTTCCTTCTATTCTTTTCTGGAACTTGATGAACGCAGTGACCCAAAATGCCGACCGACATTCCAGGAACTCCTAGAGATATTAAAAGATCTGCAGAGACAGTATTCCGTTAAAGCCCAAGCATCCCGCATAGCACAAGGTCATAGTACTACATTGGCACCAGATATTTGAATTCCGATTTTATCTATATATGGATAGTATCATCAGCACCTAAAAGTTCAGGTGTACCAATGAATTCATCTTTGTCATTTAGGTTGTCCCTTGCAACCTCATAAGCTCTATATATGGATAGTATCATCAGCACCTAAAAGTTCAGGTGTACCAATGAAGTCATCTTTGTCATTTAGGTTGTCCCTTGCAACCTCATAAGCTCTAATTGGAGCGTTAAATATGAAAATTGCATCATACATTATGCTTGTGCTTTTATATGTTGGCGCATAAGCATCAAATATTTTGTTGTAACAAAACAAAAATATATGTCTCCGCACTGCCTGGTGAAATCGCTTGAAAATGATCACCATTTAATCAGTTTGTTTCTTGTTCTCCTTGAACTCTAAGTTCATTATCTAAATTTTAGATTAGACCTTTTGTAACCAGTGAATGCATTTTATTTCTTGGCTTGAACTCTTTCTCTTTATTTCATTTTTCTCTGACGATGGAGTGAGAGAAACAAGAAAAAAGAAAAACTGAACATCCTGAGAGGCATCCACCAGCTGGGGCCGTCTATAACATTTTAGAGGCTCGGAAGCATTCAGAAAGGTTTTCCTATTTTCACCCCATTTTTCCTATTTCTCATCCCTTTCACAATTTTTATTGGCGGTGACTAAAATACAAACCCCTGTTTGAGTTATTAAGGCTAAGTCTTGTGGTTTAGATTGGAGGTGCTTAGATTAGACTTAAGTGTTGCAATTCAAAAAAAAAGTACGGCAAAAAAGTTAATACTAATTCTCTCTCCTACCAGTGGCTAGCATGTGAACTAGCATGCTAGATAGTTTCGCTGAATGATTCAGCGCTGGGAAAATCACCTTTTCGCGGAATGGTTCAGCGCTGGACGATATATCTTTTAATCTGACGGCTGAGATTTAAAGTGCTGAACCATTCATCGCTGGGTTGACATGGACTGCTAATCTAGCTGCTAGATTAGCACTCCCATAAGACTTAGGAGGTAGTCCTAATCATTAATCTAGTCATTAGATTAGCACACCCATAAGACTTAGCCTTACAACCCTAGTTTTGTTTAGAGTGCGACTATGTGCACCCCCACTAAACCAGGGGTGCACATTCCTCCCATCCTCATTGGCTTAAATCTAACCTTGGTTATTTGACATATCGGAATTGGAGAAATAAAACTGAACCATCATTTAATTCATCTTCTTTACATTTTTTTTTCTCCTTCTTTTGAATTAAACCTGCTGAATTTTAGCAACCATAATGTTATTACAAACATATCTATTTCGTTGTATATACTAATTCACATGCAAAATATTTTAAAACTTCATCTAACAATGTTAACATAAAATCAAAAGGACTCTTTTGAATATGTTCATTCCAAAATGGAAGATGTACTCGAGAGATTCGGTCCAAAAAATCGATAAAGAAGTATGTAATAAATCAATAGAGATCTACATCAAAA
>JAJJWW010000603.1:0-108067 GCA_023531295.1 Papaver armeniacum
GCTTCCAAGCCATTCTAACTCATTTTGTACCCCTAAATGCATTCCATATTGGTGATTTAGATGCAAATAATCCACAGGGAAAAGTGGAACCATCCTGGGCGAGGGCGCACCAAGAGAAACAAGCACTAGAAGCACTGAATCGTCTCATCAGATCTGGGCGCGAGAAAAGAGGAATGGAGGCAGCTCGTGAGGTCGACATAAAGGAGGGGAAAAGTTCTGATGTGATGCTCATCGGGTTCGAGGATAATCAATGCACTGACAGAGTTGGTGAAGAGATAAGAAAATCTCGGTCAAAATGGGACTCGGCCAGGAACCTAAAGGGCGACGTCGGTCATCTCCACCAGATGAACGACATCGGATGAGGACACCACTCGGCTAGATATCTCGACTCTGAGCAAAAGAGAAGATCGGCTGAAGCATCAGCTAGTCGCCCGAGAAGAACATCAAGGAAGCTACACCAAGCCCAACACCGTAGTATCGATGTATCACCATCTGTGACTATAAATAGAGACCATGTAGAGAGGTAAAGGCCAAGTGAGAAGAGAGGAAAGAGAGCACACTGATCGCTGTCGTAGGCGTCAAAAATAAATTACACTTTCTTACTACTCAAAATATATAATGAAGCAAGGGCAAGAAAGGATCGTTCCCACAGAGAGGACTAGGTTGTCAATATGTTTCGGTTCTTATATAAACAAAGGGGGTTTTCTGATTTTTATAAACTAAAATAAAATTAAGGCAAAACAATAAAAAGCAAACACGCAAATCAAGGATGTGAAAGGTTTCATCTTCAATTGTAAACCAGTTTTGAATGTATGATTAGAATTCGTATTTAATATCGCTATCATCAAAAGCCCTAGAATATCTTATTGCAAGAATACTCCATAAATTTCCTAAGTCACCAACACACACATTAGAGCTGCGTATGTGAATTCTACCTAAAGAATAACCTAACGCCTTGCGCTAATTATGTTCAATTCCTAGGAATATTAAGTTTGAAATAGGCTAATCAATGCAATTGTAATACATTGCGCACACAATTCGAACAAAGGTCAAATTCTACATATGACTACAAGGATGTATCACTACAAACAATAATCATATCATGCTACTCGTATTCAAGGTTATCGCCGATGATGAACCCTAAAATAGCTATAGATATGGATGTGAGTTCAATTAATTCTAGACTTAACTAAACAAACATTCAATCATATTGCAATACATCAATCATGCAATTATTATAACCCGTAGAAATCAAACAATGATTTTGAGAGAAAACTAATTCATAAAAATCATAACTTGTTTTCAAAATCCAACTACATCTTTAACCAATAACAATAAATCAACTACTTGGGTTTTTGGAAATCATCACAAAGAGTTTAGAAGAATCTATCATGTGAAACCCTAGAAAACAAGTAGAAGCCTCCCTAATGGAGATATCTAGGTTTAGAGAAAGACTTTTCTATTTATATGCCTCTCCCAAAAGGATATTCTTTCCAAAAGTAGATCAAGTCTTCTCAAAACCCAACTCCAATACGTCCACCAAGCCCATGTGTGAAAACATATCTTCTGAAATTTCGGGTCCAAAGTTGGTCATTTGGATTTGCCGACGTCATCACCGGAACCGTTCATAGGTCACTGGAATTTGTCACCGGAAAATTTGTCTCCACCACCTAAACCATCGGAACCTGTCACCAAACCAAGTGCACACTCCCGCAGCTCATCTCCATATCTCCGCAATTCAAACAATCACAAAATACCATCTAAACCAATTCCTTGTTCGCGAAAATGTACCCAAAAGCGTAGCTCCAAACTCATATATGCCACGACCGACTCTTGCATCCAATACATACCCCCTTCGCGATTCAATGAAACTTTAAGATCCATACTTTAACTTTCAAGTCCGACAACTAACTAGTTCCACCCTGCTCGCCATTCTTGCTCACTTTTTCGATGTCAATGCATTTTTGGTTGCAGACTGCTTTCTCGAGCCAAGTTCATGCCCAACCGAGAACTTCCATCTTCATCACCGGTTACTAGTCACCCTCTAAATTCAAGCAATTTTGGTTCATCATTTCCTTGAATCTTGCACCGCAACATCAACTGCAATTCATCCAAGAAACCAAGTACCCTTTCTTCAAGATCGCATCATTCCATCTCGCTGCATCTCCAATCGCACACCAACTCCGCATCTTCGCAACCCTCTTAAGCATTCATATCACTTCCTATTGTAGCTTCAAAACCACCAAGCCGCAACCTCCGCTTCTTTCTTGTAATGCGTCTTCTCGACTCATCCCATAACTCCACAAAGTTCAATAACACTAGCACCCAACCGGTCTTTTCAATCGCCTACAAAACTACTTCCCACCTTAGTCTCACCACCCGCATCTTCTTAGCATCATCGCCTCCATTCACCTCGGTTCATTCTCTACCGCACATCAATCCCATGGCAACAACACTCGATCCACCATCTCAGTATAACCAACACCATCTGCAGTTCAAGTTCACTTGCGTGTGCGCCATCGCTTTGCCATCGCCTGCAACCGCTACACTTGTAATTCCCTGCACCGTAGCTTCTCCATTCTCTTTACAAACCTTCCCACCGCTATTCCAACTATCAACAAGAATAACGGCTCACTTAGTTTGATTTTGCGGCACAAATTCACCCAAATCATTGCAGCTTCAGATTCTTTTAATCTGTTCTCAGCTATGCCAGTTTAAATCCATCTCAATCAGTCACGGCGACATCACCCTTATCAGCTTTGAACCTTGTATATCAATGGCACCACCAGTTACAGCATCATGGCATGTAACTCATCTTCCGTCCGCCATTTCAAAACCCCACATTACCAACATTCACCGAATCACCCCATTCTTCTCACCTGACCAAAACAAGAAGCAACACAAATCCAATCACGAGACCCATGCTCTAACCGCCATAATTCAAGACCACTTCTGCACAGCATCTCAAGCCTAACTCCATCTTCTATTCTTCTTGTCATTCCCTCGCTACAACAAGCCAAATTAACACCACCAGCTTCCTTATCTTCTTTTATCACAACCAACAATCGAGCCATGGCATCGGTTTCTACCTCCTCTCGTCCATCTCTCGACCCTCGCAAATTCTCGTCCGTTTCATGACTTTTGTCGAGCACTCAATGCGTATGCTGCTGATACATACATGATTTCTACGACCTTTAATCTCTTTCCCCGTAATCAGTCACACATTTAACACAAACCCATTACCCAAAGTCAATTCAACACTAAATCTTCATCAATCGCCCACCATCACCCAACAAATCAACACCACCAGACCAAATACTTCCTCCATTTTCTCACCTCAAGATCCCCTTTCTTTTTGTCCGAAACTTGTTCAAATCCCATACCAACTCCATGAGTATCAAGGCACTCGACTACCAGATCATTCAATTTCGATCCGCTTCATTCGGCTAAAATCACCAAAGCAGAGCCGCACTTTCACCCGTCTCGAATTTTCAAATGAAGATAATGATTGAATGAGAGAAATGTTGTCTCTCGAATTTAGGGTATGGGAAAGGAGGAGAACTCTTCAAGGCAACCAACAATTCTATACTGGGCCAATTGGTCCATATATGACTTGTATTGTCAGTCATTGGGAATCGACAAGCTTAACCGATGATTTTGCTCGTAACCTTCTCATACTGGCGTTTTAATGACATCGTTCTTTCGTCATTGACTTCGTATTTTCGTGCTCTTCAACATGATGATAAGGAATCCAAGATTTTGGCGAAGTTCCACTTCTTTTTGCTCCAAATGACCCCATTGCACCTAATAAACTCAAAAATAAACATAAGATACATAATTTACAAGAAAACTTGCAAAGAAAGCATAAATACTAGATATTAAATACGGTGTATTCTACAACTATCAAATTCCCCCACACTTAGACTTTGCTAGTCCTCGAGCAAATCAAACAAAACAATTCTAAAAATATACATACAACTCCGTGTCGTCGAGGCTACGGTCACTTTTAGCATAAATAACAAGCCTTTGCACCCTTAGGTGTCCCTAGTGGACGAGTTATAGTCTCGTGAGGGTTTACTAGAGATATACCCACAAAACCTACTTTTCCAACTTACTAGTTCTCCGTAATAATAGCATCCAACGCGCTAAGAATACATAGAGATTCTGCACACTAGTCATAAGAAGTTAGACACATAAATGAACACAATCTCATCCTTAAAAGTTGAGAGAGAAATAGCCATCCTTATCGAAAGAAATTCGGGTTCGGAGTGATCAAAAGTCTCGACTCTGCCTCACAAGAAAGGGTTTTATGAAGTTTCTCTCAATAATAAATAGCTTTTATGGTTCACACATGTGTCCAGGGTAGGAATGAATAGAGAATCTGCGACACGTTAAATGGTAGGAAGGCAAAACCCTACGAATTATTTTTGAAAACCCACATCTTTTATTCATTTTTGAAAACCCATTTTTTCGACGATCTCTAAGAAAGGAAATCAACCACTTAACGAAGGTGGGAATATGCTTACTTACCTCGTTATCCGTTCGACGTGCAGCTAGCACCACTCTCACAACATCCATAGAAACGTCTTCGGTCTTCAATCGGTGTCTTCATCTTCGTCTTCGATCTTCAACTCTTGATGATAACTCTTGAACTTCGTAAAAGCTTGACAATGTAACTCTTTTCCTCAAATTCCTTGTTGCTTGAAACTTCATTGTAGATATTCCTTCTGCCATTGGCTTTATTGAAAGAATACAAAACTAAAAACGAACTATACAAACCCAAAATATGATACAATGAATTTTTCTTGTCTCTTTTTTTTTCTTCTCTATTTTTTTTTATGAGACAAGAGAAATAAACACAAACTGAAAATAAATATAAAATAAGTACAAATGGCCATGGTGTAAGTACTTTACCGCTTAAATCTTCACAACTTGTATGTCTTGATATCATAAACTTCTCGAACTCTCATCTTGATAATCTTCGCTCTTGTATATAAGTCTTCAACTTGTAAAAATTCTGCTCCTTGTCTTGTTGCTTTACTTGAATCTGAAATCTGCTCATTTTATCACTTGTTGCCTGTAAACCTTGAACGTCTTCAACTTTCCTTCAAATTTGTGATACTCCTCTTGTTGATGATGATGGTGTTTCTATGGACCATTGGCGTAGAGAGATAAAGTGGATGGTGCTAGCTGCGAACAAGATTACAAGTGGTATGTAAGTTAGCAACGATGTCACCATCATGATTGATAAAAATAGCACTCAAGAGATCAAAATAGTGCTTTATTGGTGGGAGGTTGGGCAGCTCACCATTCTCGCCTGGAATTTACGTACGGTGACACACACTCTAAAAGTACATATTTAGACAGTACAAAGAATTGAAGGTCGGTGCCTCACATTATGTAACATGGGTAGTCTCACTATAGGGGACCACTACTCTAATACCGAATTCAGTCTGCACCTTATTTTCCTTTGGCATGGTTAAATCCAACTTTAACTCTCATACAATTAAGAAACCCGATCATGTTCTCTCGTCATCTCTAAGTTCAATCACTCTTATGAGATTCTCGATGTAATCTTAACGAAATGTATACTATGTGACTCTAAACTAACTAGAAGTTGGAGTTTTTTATTCACTATTTACACAAAAATTGAAATAATTTGAAAAAATTACAATGCAAATGCTTAACCACTCCCCCACACTTAAACTTTACATTGTCCTCAATGTAAATTGAATCGTCCAAAGAAAGTCAAGGTGGGAAATCTTATAACAATATGCGATAAGAAATCAGAAAAAGTAAAAACATGACAAGAAAAGAAAATAAAAGATAAGAGATACAAAACCTATGGGTTGCCTCCCATGCAGCGCTTGGTTTAAAGTCGTCGGCCCACTATATCCTTGCAAGATTCATTCCCCATATACCAACAATTGGAAAATTTGGGGATCATTCCATAAAACCTGTTTTGCAAACACTAGATCCACACAAATATTAGTAATATAAAACAGAAACGAAGCTATCAACCGATAAAAGCTTCCCCCACACTTATTCTTGTCCACACTTGGAAGTGTATAAAGAATATAGAAGTCGGGTACTTCCACGGTTTCTTGTTCCAAAACCTGCATAGTATGAGAATCAAGTATCTCCAATGGAGGGTATCGAGAAACAAAGTCATTCAACGATATTTTCGAAGCACATACATTCAAACCAATAAGAGGTAAAGGAGAAGAAACAATAGGCAAAGGGTTAAACAAACCTTGCACAATCTCTCGTATCACGGAATCCTCTTCATCCTTGAAAAACTCAAGTGAATTAATCACCTCTTGTATATCATGGTCCTCTATCAAACCTTGCAACCATTCTTCGTCCGTTTACGGCTTAACCACGGTCTCGACATAAACATCATCATTACAATCATATGCAAGCTCAATTGGGTCTTCCACAATATTGGTCATACGGTTTCATTCTCAACACACTCCTCTTTGTTGTAAGGCGCACACTCTTTTGCGGATCCAAATTTTATTATAAGAAACTTTTTTAGAACACTCGACAATGCATCATCCTCAAGCTCCACCCTTTGAATAGGCTCTTGATCATTATTAAGATCAATGCTTGAGTAATCTACACAAGTGTCGACATATTCCTCTTCATCTTCACCTTGATCGCAAAAAGACTCCATTTTACACTCCTCGGGGATGTCACCATAAATTGGTTCAGGCGATGTATTTTCATAATAATCATCACTATCATAGTCAACATAAGATTGGTCCTCGCTGAATTTAGTGTTGCTAATCTCGAACTCATCCTTTTGAATAGGTGAATGATCATTATTACGGTCAAGAGTTGAGTTAACTACACAATTATTAACGAAAGTCCCCAAAGGTTCGCCTTTTTCAACAAAATTATTCATTTCCTCTATGTATTCATCAATGCCCTTTCTTACGTCGGAAACACCTCTTTGAAGCTCTTGGAGTGATCCACCCAAATTCTGAATATAGTGTTCCATTTGTTTGTAAAGCTCATTCGACAAGGCAAAAGTAGAATTACTTACTTTAGTATTGTTAGGCCAATTATCTTCCCTTTGAATGGATGAATGATCATAACTACGATCGAAATTGGGCCATACATACTATGAGCACATTCGGTCGATGAAATTGGTTCCACGCTTGGTTGTCCACGAATTGACTCCATGCTGTCCATAAATTGTTGCATTTCATCTACCAAACTAGAATAAATATTAATAGGAGCACAAGTATCATCCCCTCTTTGTGGTTTACTCACTTACATACCCACCATAAAAAGGTTGGTATGTATGAGAATAACTAAAAGGGTACGTAGAGTATGGACCATAACCAAAGGATTGGTTTTGATTGTACTCCCCGTAAGGGTGATAGTTGTCATATTGTTGAGGTTGAAAGCCGTATTGATTGCTCCAATATGCCCCGTCCATAGAAATTGGTACCTGAAACGAGATTCTCAAAACTCGGTTAAGAACCAAAGAATAAGAAAAAAAGTAAAACAAAACTAAAAACAAAAATAAGAAACCAAAAACAAGTGACAACCGCTGCCTCCTCGGCAACGGCGCCAAAATTTGATCGCTGTCGTAGGCGTCAAAAATAAATTACACTTTCTTACTACTCAAAATATTTAATGAAGCAGGGGCAAGAAAGGATCGTTCCCACAGAGAGGACTAGGTTGTCAATATGTTTCGGTTCTTATATAAACAAAGGGGGTTTTCTGATTTTTATAAACTAAAATAAAATTACGGCAAAACAATAAAAAGCAAACACGCAAATCAAGGATGTGAAAATATTGGATAAAGATTTCATCTTCAATTGTAAACCAGTTTTGAATGTATGATTAGAATTCGTATTTAATCTCGCTATCATCAAAAGCCCTAGAATATCTTATTGCAAGAATACTCCATAAATTTCCTAAGTCACCAACACAAACATTAGAGATGCGTATGTGAATTCTACCTAAAGAATAACCTAACGCCTTGCGCTAATTAAGTTCAATTCCTAGGAGCATTAAGTTTCAGAAATAGGCTAATCAATGCAATTGTAATACATTGCGCACACAATTGAACAAAGGTCAAATTCTACATATGACTACAAGGATGTATCACTACAAACCATAATCATATCATGCTACTCGTATTCAAGGTTATCGCCGATGATGAACCCTAAAATAGCTATAGATATGGATGTGAGTTCAATTAATTCTAGACTTAACTAAACAAACATTCAATCATATTGCAATACATCAATCATGCAATTATTATAACCCGTAGAAATCAAACAATGATTTTGAGAGAAAACTAATTCATAAAAATCATAACTTGTTTTCAAAATCCAACTACATCTTCAACCAATAACAATAAATCAACTACTTGTGTTTTTGGAAATCATCACAAAGAGTTTAGAAGAATCTATCATGTGAAACCCTAAAAAACAAGTAGAAGTCTCCTAATGGAGATATCTAGGTTTAGAGAAAGACTTTTCTATTTATATGCCTCTCCCAAAAGGATACTCTTTCCAAAAGTAGGTCAAGTCTTCTCAAAACCCAACTCCAATTCGTCCACCAAGCCCATGTGTGAAAACATATCTTCTGGAAATTCCGGGTCCAAAGTTGGTCGCCGGATTTGCTGACGTCATCACCGGAATCCGTTCACCGGTCACCGGAATTTGTCACCGGAAAATTTGTCTCCGACCACCTAAACCATCGGAAACTGTCACCAGCAAGTGCACACTCCAAGCAGCTCATCTCCATATCTCTGCAATTCAAACAATCACAAAATACCATCTAAACCAATTCCTTGTTCTTGCGAAAATGTACGATAGGTGTAGAATACACCGTATTTACTATCTAGAGTTTATGCTTTCTTTGCTATTTTTCATGTGAATTTTGTATTTTACGCTTGTTTTGAGTTTTGTAGCTACTTTGGAGTCACACGGAAGAAAAAAGAAGAAATCATTCAATTTGAGCAAAAAGGGCAATTTTGTCATTTCGGGGTGAACACTATCCGGAGCCGGGTAATGGTTAAGGGGCAGCTCTTTTGGAAGGAATACTAAATGCAGTCCGGATGAGGTTAAGGGGCGGTCCATCGGGTTAACCCTTATGTTTGTGACCGGACATTTGAATAACCTACCCTCATCTAACCCTAAATCGAGAAGAGGTTTTCTTTCTCTTCTATCACTCATTTCTCACATGAACCAAGAGAGAAGAGATGGCGCAGCCGTTACTATTCGAGAGCCGAAGAAATTGAGAGATGAGGATTAATGAATCGAGAATCGAGAGACTACGAGATGATGGGAAGAGATGGAGAACAAGATGGGTTCGATTGTGGTGGTTCAATCTAGGGTTCTGGACTCGAGTTGGTGCTGTTGATAATCACTGAGAAGAGATCGATGAAATAGAAGGTTAGGGTTTGAAGATAGGTTTGTGATTTCATTGCTGATGGTGCGATTCGAGAGATTGAGAGTTGAATGTTTATCACTATTGCCGTCGAATCGATTAGATGGAAGAAGAGTTTGGTGGCGCCAGAATCGAGGGTTTGATTCGAATTGTTGATGTCGATCGAGAAATTGAGATAAGCGAGAGATTGCTCACGGTCGGGAGAAATAGAGTTGAAGCTCAGGGAGATAGGGTGCGATTGAGTGTTGTGGTGAAGGTGTCGAGAAGATGGAGCTGATGAATTGAAAGTAGAGATCGAAGTGAGTGCTGCTGAGAATTTGAGAATAAAACACTGATGATGTTAATGAGATGAATCGGATCGAGAATGGGTTCTGGTGGGTCTGTGAATCGAGATGATTGCTGTTGCTGTGAAGCAGATAAAGAGGAGAAGATGGGTTTTAGCTGCTGTTGGTGTTCAATGAAGCTACAATAGAGGATTTGCAGCCGGATTAGGGATGAAACAGGGAATGGAAATTGCTCAATAGATGAATGTGTAGGATTTCTTAATAGGGAATGAAGGAAAGAATGGCCTGAACTCGGCCTGGGAAATGCCAGAAAACAAACAGAACTCTGTCCGGTTCTCTATTCCGGCGAGTTGACTCAGCGATCCCGATGACCGATCCTTATATATGACTCAACGAGTTAGACCATTCAGCTGAGTTACCGACTGACTGGGGAGCTGACTCGGTGCCTGACTCCACCTCCCTTTGACCCTGTTGACTAACAGTGACTGACGGTTTGACCACTTTGACCGTTAGTCCTAACGGTGGACTGACAGAATATTCCGTCGAATATTCCACTGACGGAGAAATTTTCAGAGGCCGCGGTGACTATTAGGGCGGATTCCGCCACAATACCGGCTTTTCATGAGCCAAAATTCCAGAATTTTCTATGGATTTCTCTCATGGGTGTGAAGACTTGGACTAGGAATTGGATGGAGAATTGGGCTCAAACTTGGAAAGAGAAGATGGAAGAAGGGAAAGACTTGAATTTGGAAATTGAATTGCTAAAGGAAAAGGATTCTATTCCTTGGAAGAGTTGGAGAATATTGAAGCCTATAAATAGAGAAGTTTTCTACATCTTTTACACACCTCTCTACACACACATCACTTGTGTTTTTGATAGCTTTTGAAAATTCTTCTTTTTAATTATTTGTGTGAACTCTTGAAAATTCTCCTTTTAATTATTATTTGTGTGAATTTCAAAAACATGAGTAGCTAATTTTATTATTGATTGAGGATGAATTCCTAGTTCTTAATTTATGTTTTGAGTTTTTGTTTTCAATTCTATCTTGAAGTTTTTCACATGATTATCGTTTGTTTTTACTAATAGGAATGATCTTAAAGACATTCATGATTGATTGATAGATTGTTTAGAGTGCACGCTAAATTGATTTGTTAATTTGATCTAAAGCTAGTGAAAGTTAGGGGATAAGTAATCGTTTCTTGACTTTTTACATAAGTAGCAAACACGAGACCTTGCGGAGGGATTCCGTGGGAGCAATTGTGTGTGAAAACAACGTTAGCAAGTAGACCTTGATCTAAGAGTCTAACTACTAATATCAACCTAATAAGTTCATAAATCTTAATGCGTTTATTTAAATTACATCTAGAGTGATCTACTACTAGGTGGTTTGGTAAATAGAATCCAGTAGTCGAGAACTTCCGTATCCGGTGATACAAGGGATTTAGGGGGTTTAGCATCGATCTATTTGCTTTACCTACGGTTGGTGATAATTTGTGACTAATAACAACTAGAAAAGAACATAACTTGATTCATTGTTTCGAACGAAGAAGGATTCCTTGGTCTTGTCTCTCTTATTGCTTTCAACTTTCAATTTTAATTGCTTTGTTTATTTTCTTTTGCTTTTTACACCCCCTTTTGTGACAATTTTTACAACTAGAATCTCTTGCTCCTCGTGGGAACGAACTTGACTTCCATTATATTATTTTTAATTGAGTGGAAATATTGATTAATTTGATTGCACTTACGACACGCATCAAATTTTGGCGCCGCCGCCTTCGGGAGCAACGGGCGATTTTTAGTTGTTTTTATTTTTATTTTTGCTTTATTCTTGCTTTGTTAGATTCTTTACCGTATCTAACTTAGTTTTTGAGAATCTTGTTTGGTGTTATACCTTTGGTGAATGCTTAAAGAGGGCAGGCCCGAGTCCGATACGTCTTCGATCCGGCACTCAACTAAAGAATTTCATTCGTGCGATTAACACTCCACTTCCTCCTTCTTCATCAAGTGATTCGGACAAAGAGGAAGAAACAATGGCTGAACACAAGCTTGATACACAACAATGGTGTATCCAAACTAACTCAACCTTCGAGATCAAGCCGGGTTGATTAGAGAGTTACCAAAGTTCCATGGCATGGTGAATGAGGACCCAAACAAACATCTTATGGACTTCTATACCATAGTTATGGCCATGCTTCCACCGGAGACTAATGCGGATGGAGCAATGTTGAAAGCTTTCCCGTTTTTTTCTTTGGCGGGTAATGCTAAGGAATGGTTATATTATTTGCCTTCCGGAAGTATCACAACATGGAATGGGATGAAGAAACTTTTCCTCGAGAGATATTTTCCCGCATCCAAAGCTACTCAAATTCGCAAGGAGATTTGTGGATTGAAACAACAAGTGGGAGAATCATTGTATGAATGTTGGGAGCGATACAAGAGGTTGGTGGCAAGCTGTCCACACCATCAATTTAGTGATGTTATGATACTCCAATACTTCTATGAAGCTCTTCACCCAAGTGATAGGTCTCTTCTTGACGCCGCGGGTGGTGGTGCACTAATGAACAAGACTTTGACCGAAGCTAGAGAGTTGATTGAAAGTATGGCGGCAAACTCGCAACAATTCTACACAAGGGATGAACCAATGGTTAGGCGAGTGCATGAATTTAGTGATTCTTCATCACATCTTGATCAAAGGATGAGTAACATGGAGATAATGATTCAAAGGATGGTCGCGGTAATTATTCCGGATGGTGAGACCGAACAAGTGAATGCTTTATATCCAAATCAAAGGCCAAGGTACGATCCATACTCCAATACCTATAATCCCGGTTGGAAGGATCATCCCAACTTTAGTTATGCAAACAAGCAAGCGGCGGCTCCTAATCCATATGCGCAACAAGGTGGTTTTCAACAATCACGTTTTCAACCTCAACAACAAGGTGGTTCTCAACAATTCCAACCACAACAAGTCAAGGAGCGTGATTCTTTGAATGATGACAAGCTCAATGCATTAATGCAAGGTGTGCAAGGTCTTACTTCTATGTTCCAACAAAGCCAACAAAAGACCGATTCGGCCATCAAGGATTTACAAACTCAAATGGGACAATTGGCGACCGATGTGAACCTATTAAAATCTCAAGCATCCACAAAACTTCCTTCGCAACCATTTGTGAATCAAGAGAGAATGTTAATGCGGTTACTTTAAGAAGTGGAAGACAAGTGGATGGTCCAAGTTATCATGAAGAAGCTATTGAAGAGGTAGTCAAAGATAAGGAGGAAACCGCACCAAAGGAGAACTCCACACCAAACGACCAATCCAAGGAACCGGTTCCTACTTTCACTACTCCACCTCCTTTTCCTAGTCGTTTTGCTAAATCCAAGAAAGAAGCTCAAGACAAGGCACTTATGGATATCTTCAAGAAGATTGAAATCAACATACCATTCATTGAGGCCATTAAGACAATTCCAAGGTATGCCAAGTTCATGAAGGAATTATGCATCAAGAAGGATAGGTTGCTTGATAATGAAATTACTAAAGTTGGTGAGAGTGCATCGGCTATGCTATTGAAGAAGATGCCTACAAAGTGCACGGATCCGGTGGTTTCACGGTGCCAATTACTATTGGTAAGCAAAGGTTTGAACATGCTTTACTTGACTTGGGTGCTTCCATTAGTGTGATGTCGGCCGAAATATATGACTCCTTGAATCTTGGACCTTTGAAAGAGACAAGAGTTATTATCCAATTGGCAAACAAGTCTAACATATATCCTAAGGGGCTTGTAGAAGACGTGCTAGTGCAAGTAAATGAGCTTATTTTTCCAAGTGGACTTCTTCGTGGTGGATATGGACAACAATGAGAACCGATCATCTACTTCTTTACTTCTTGGGAGGCCATTCATGAAAACCGCAAAGACGAAGATTGATGTTGATAAGGGTACACTCACTATGGAATTTGACAAGGAGATAATACACTTTAACATATTTGAAGCCATGCGTTACCCAAGTGATGTGCATTCCGTTTACTCCATTGATGTGGTTGATTCATTAGCGCAACAAATGGTGGAATTGAACCAAGAGGATGAACTTGATGTGGTGTTGCAAAAGAACATTGAATTGGACGTCCATGGATTGTCTAACTTGGATGTTGAAATCTCCAAGGAATTGGTGGAGATGTGTGGTGCTTTGGCGACATTGCAAGAAGCTAAAAAGGGTAATGTTTCATATATTTCTTTACCCGTGAATGATGAAATACTTGTACCATCTATTGTGAAGGCGCCCAAGCTAGAATTGAAGCCACTTCCGGACCATTTGAAGTATGCTTTCTCACTACACCAAATTCCCGGATTCGTAACAGCAATTCGTAACGGCTTATGAGCCGTTACGAATTTCCCGTTACAAATGGCCGTTACAAAAAAATTCGTGAATAGATCTGAAGTCGTTATTAATTTTTTAAAAATTCATAACGGTGAAGCCGTTACGAATTTTTTTTTAGGCGTGCCGATCACACGCTTGGTCACACCAGTGGTGGTCACACTTGCAATTTTGGGTGTGCCATTCACATGTGTGCCATTATTTTTTCCACCCAAGATGAGTAAAACTAGGGATATTTCCTCCCCGGCGTGTGTCATTCTCATGCATGCCTCTCTTCATCTCATGCCTTAATGAAAATCGACAAATCGATTTTTCGATTTTCCTCTCTTCCTTTTTCGCTCCTCGCGGTCTTGCCTCTCTTCTTTGAAACCCTAATGAAACTTCATCTTCAAAAATCGACAACAGAGAAACCCATCACGTAAAACCTCTCAATAATCTTCAATCATCGACTTATTAACTTCTCATTTTTCATTTTCTTTTCTCTCTTTTTCTCCTCCCGCCTCTCCTTCTCTTCCCTCTCAGATTTTAGGGTTTCGATTGGGTTATTCACCTGTTTCGATTGGGTTAACAGATCTTCAATCAATCATTAGTTTCGATTGGGTAAGTGTTTTATCATCATCACTTCCTCAGTTTCGATTGCTTTTTTCATCATCTGTTTTTAGGGTTTCATTTGTGATTCCGTTTTTCTAATAAGATTTCGATTTCATCATCTACTAATCGAGTTTAGGGTTTGGATTTCATAATCTGTAAGTCTTTCATCATCTATTTTAGGGTTTGAGTTTTTCGATTTTAGGGTTTTTAATCAGATTTTATGGTTTGTTGTTCAGTTTGAGGGAGTTTCACGTGTAATTATAGTTTTGATTAATTTGATAAAACGAATCTTTGCATAGAATCGGTTTGTTTCAACCATGAAGATAACAAATATGCTTGATTGTCTAGTTAGAATAGTTGGATTAGATAGAACTTTATTCCTTCATAGCATTTAAAGGAAGATATATTGAGAATAAAGTAAAAAGAATACAACTTTACATGATATTACTTTCTATATATTGTCAAGTCCGGCATAGAAATTTATTATGAATTCTCGCAAATGTTAAAACCTTCATCATCAACTAACGAGAGGGGATGAGTGGGCAGACAATGTTGATATTCACTTTGTAGAGAACAAGAGACTGCAGGAGGAGACTTAAACTAGAGCAAAGAAAGATATGGAGAAGAATCTCAATTCGGGGTGTTCTTCAAACATAAAGCCGGAAAATTTACGCTAGTGAGTTCTACTCCCCGCGAAACTAATGACCGTCTATTAAAATTAGCTTCGATAAGTAAACACAACCTTCCACGGTTCCACCTTTTCGCTCTTAATTGAAAGAAAATGTTCATACAATGAACTTTTCTTTGTTAGGACATGTATTCAAACATGTTAAATTTTATATACCAAGCAGTTGTGCTAATATTAAGTTGTCTCCTATAGTTTAATGTTTAGTATTTCGTACTTGAAATTTTCTTAGAAAGGGATTAGTAAAATGTCGTGCTAATGAAATTCGGCTTCTTGTATTGGAGTTTGCCTTGACTAGGTAACAAAATTCCATGAGATAAGATAAGTAGTTTTGTGTTATGAGGATGTGAACATTGATATTCTCATGATCATACGTCTTTTAACTTTCTTTGAAATGTTACTGCATCTAGTGGGAACAAGAGCTAATAGGGTAGATCAATGTGCCTATTACATGTCAAGAACCTATCTTCGAAGAATAGAATGGATATTTGGTTCGAAACACCACGGTTAATCGATCCCATGAATTTGAAATGGATATTGCTCTCATATTTTTTCATCTTTTTTCTTACTGTTGATTGTCAGAACTTATTCATACTTGATCTTGAATTCTTGATGAATCTTAATCATGTAATGTAGGAAAATGCTTGTACCCCTCCCTTCACCATTGGGCCTTATTTGTAAGGGGAAAATTCATCAAGTATTGACCTCAATCTTCTTTGTTTCTTGCTGTTGGGACTGTGCATTGGCATTCATGGGGATGTCAATAGTGGTCCTTCCAATATCTCCTGGTTCATATTCTCTTCCTTGCAGAAGTTTGTATTAGTTAGTGTAATTGCTATCACGGATTCTCTGAGATTTAGACAATCTAATTCAATGCTTCTTTAGCACTGATATTTGGCTCACACCCTGAAACAGGTCTTGCTATTTTTGGAGCATCAATGGCTGGCTTTTTTTGGTTTCCTTGTGCACAAATATATGGCATCCATATTTATGGGTGATACAGGTCCCCGGCCCTAGGTGGGGCATTAGTTGCAATGATGACTTGTACAAAAATGTTCTTTCCCTTGCTCATTTCACCCGGAGTCTTCGTCAATGAAGCTTCACAGTGATAATGCAAGTAAGTTGTTTCTTTTATCTCTCTTGATTTCTACATATAGATGATACTGACACTTCCTCTTCCACATTTATGCATCAAATATATCTCTAGGATTAGTTGCAGACTGGCAGTTGCTTTGTACATGATAATTACATCATCTGCGTCAAACTACACTAACTAGTCCACTGGAAAGATTAAGTTGGATTTAAGAGAGTCATACTTAACTTATCTTCTTCCTTTTCATCCATTCTTATATCTATTTCTGGTTGTTTCTCGATCAGTTTCTAAGGGTTCACAGATACATGGGCATGATAACCGGTATAAGTGATTTGGATTTAGTGAATGGAAGAGTTCACAGTGGCGCAATCTTCAGGTTGGCTTTCTAGTTTCTACATATACTATGAAGAAGACTTATATTCCATTACGGATCAAGGAAATCTGCTGGATACTTTTTTTCAAGCATTAAGTGTGTATTTGCATTTGAATAGGTTGAGTGGGATGAATCTGCTCGCTGGGAGTGTCCAAGGCGAGTTTCCATTTGGGACATTGAATCGCTTGCAACTCCTTTCTACGTATGCCCACCCCCATCTTCCGAAACCTATATGTTTTTTGTTTCGATTCATTGCAATACGTTGGTGACGGTCTATATGCTCCTTTGCAATTATCATCCGAGTGTTAAATGCGTTTCCCGAGCTTGAATTTGTTGTGACAGAATGAATGTAAAAGAGTGTTTAGGTACTTATTAGAATTTGATACTTAACCTGATTTTTTTGGTACTTAGAAGAATTTGTGTTCTTTCATTGATTTAATGTTGATGTGAAGTGAATGAATGTTGATATGAATTGATTGAAGTATTGTTGAATGTGGATGAGATGAAAGATTTATGCAGATAAATTTTTTTTTTAATCGCTTATTTTGAATATGACCGCAGTCAATATTAACCGAGGTCAAAATTGGTCAAGTGTTGACTAATTTTGACCAGGTCAATATTGGATCGCGTAATTTTTTGTTGTTACAAAAAAGTTCGTAACGGCTCTAAGCTGTTACTATCTGCGTTGTTACAAAAAAAAATCGTAACGGCCCGGAGCTGTTACCACGTGGCAAATTCGTAACGGCTCGCAGCTGTTACGAGGGCCGTTACAACCAAAATTCGTAACGGCCACAAAGCCGTTACAAAAAAATGTAACACCCACTTTTGCAACAAGCAAGAGCCGTTACAACCCGTTTTAGTAACGGCTTAGTTCTGTTTCTAATCCCAAAATTTGGTGTAGTGTCTTGGGAGATGGAGATGAGCTTCCGGTGATTATTTCAAAGAACCTCACACCGGTACAAGAAGACCGTTTGCTTAGAGTCTTGAAAGAGCACAAAACGGCTATTGGGTGGACAATTGCGGACATCAAAGGCATTAGTCCATCCATGTGCATGCATAGGATTCTAATGGAAGAGAACGTGAAGCCGGTACGTGATGCTCAACGTAGGCTTAATCCTCCCATGATGGAGGTTGTGAAGAAAGAGATACTCAAATTGCTAAGTGTGGGGGTAATCTACCCAATTTCCGATAGCAAGTGGGTTAGTCCGGTACAAGTGGTACCAAAGAAATCCGGAGTCACGGTTGTTCGAAATCAAGACGATGAACTTGTTCCTACAAGAGTTCAAACCGGTTGGAGAGTGTGCATTGACTATAGAAAGCTTAATTCCGCAACCCGAAAGGATCACTTTCCTTTACCTTTCATTGATCAAATGTTGGAGCGGTTAGCGGGGCATTCTTATTATTGCTTCTTGGATGGTTATTCGGGATACAACCAAATTGTTATTGCACCGGAGGATCAAGAGAAGACCACTTTCACTTGTCCGTTTGGAACGTTTGCATATAGACGGATGCCGTTTGGCCTTTGCAATGCGCCGGCTACTTTTCAAAGATGCATGGTGAGTATATTCTCGGATTATGTGGAGCGCATCATCGAGGTATTTATGGATGACTTTAGTGTTTATGGCAATTCTTTTGATGGTTGTTTAAATAACCTTGAACTAGTTCTTAAACGATGCATAGACACAAACCTTGTCCTTAATTGGGAGAAATGTCACTTTATGGTAAACCACGGCATAGTACTTGGTCACATTGTGTCCTCTCGAGGGCTCGAAGTGGACAAGTCAAAGATAGATTTAATAAGAAACTTACAATATCCCACTTCGGTGAGGGAAATCCGTTCTTTTCTTGGCCATGCAGGTTTCTATAGGCGGTTTATCAAGGATTTCTCCAAAATCTCCATGCCGATGTGCAAGTTATTACAAAAGGAGGTACCTTTCGACTTCAACAAGGAATGCGAGGATGCTTTTGACAAATTGAAGGAAATGTTGACAAGTGCGCCAATTATCAAATCACCGGATTGGAATCTTCCATTTGAATTAATGTGTGATGCTAGTGATTATGCGGTTGGAGCCGTTTTGGGTCAAAGGGTGGACAAGTTGTCCCATGTTATCTATTATGCATCTAGGACCCTTAATGATGCACAAATCAATTATTCTACCACGGAAAAGGAGTTATTGGCTATAGTTTTTGCTTTGGAAAAATTTCGATCATACTTGGTGGGTACGAAGGTTATTGTGTATTCCGATCATGCCGCACTAAGACACTTAATAAAGAAGAAAGAAGCTAAGCCAAGATTGATCCGGTGGATCCTAGTGTTACAAGAGTTCGACATAGAAATTCGTGATAAGAGGGGTGTGGAGAATACCGTTGCGGATCATCTTAGTAGACTTGTTATGTCTCAAGAAGAACTTCCATTACATGACCGCTTTAGGACGAACAACTTTTCTCCATGGAAGAATCAACACCTTGGTATGCGGATATAGTGAATTACTTGGTGACAAGGAAAGTACCTAGTACAATGTCTAATTTCCAAAAGATGAAACTTAAGAAGGTAGCTAAGCAATATGTGTGGGATGAACCATACTTATGGAAATATGGCGTTGATCAAATAATGCGAAGGTGCGTACCTAGCTCCGAATTTCAATCCATCCTCTCCTTTTGCCACACTTTTTCTTGTGGTGGCCACTTTGGTTCTAAACGCACCGCTCTCAAAGTTCTCGTGTGGATTTTATTGGCCCACCTTGTTTGAAGATTCATATATTTTTTGTAAATCGTGTGATAGATGTCAACGAACGGGCAATCTAGGTGCTCGAAATCAAATGCCACTCACACCAATTCTCGCCGTTGAGATTTTTGATGTGTGGGGTATTGATTTTATGGGCCCTTTTGTCAATTCGAATGGGAACTTTTATATACTTCTTGCCGTAGATTATGTTTCGAAATGGGTGGAGGCTAGAGCCACCAAAACTAATGACTCTCAAGTTGTTTGTGATTTTGTAAGGGAAAACATATTCAATAGGCATGGTACACCAAAAGTGGTGATAAGCGATGGAGGCTCACATTTCAAGAAGGCTTTCCACGCTCTCCTCAAGAAGTACAACATAACACACAAAATTGGTACGCCTTATCATCCACAAACTAGTGGACAAGCGGAAATTTCGAATCGTGAGATAAAGTCCATTCTTGAGAAAACGGTGAATACCACGAGGAAAGATTGGAGCTTTAAGCTCAATGATGCACTTTGGGCGTATAGAACGGCGTATAAGACACCGATTGGTATGTCTCCATATAGGTTGGTTTATGGCAAGGCTTGTCATCTTCCGGTTGAACTTGAACATAAGGCTTATTGGGCGATAAAGAAATTCAACATGGAGTATGATGAAGCGGGGAAACAAAGGAAGTTACAACTACATGAGTTAGAGGAGATACGTAATGATGCTTACGAGAGTGCCCGTATTTACAAGGAAAAGACCAAGCTTTTTCATGACAAGATGATTTCTCGTAAAAGCTTCATCGTGGGACAAAAAGTCCTTTTATATCATTCTCGCCTTAAACTATTTCCTGGAAAGTTAAGGTCCCGATGGATTGGACCATATGTTGTTACTAATGTTTTTCCTCATGGTGCGCTTGAAATTACTAGTCTTAGAGACAATTCGGTTTCCAAAGTCAACGGCCATAGATTGAAGCCATACTATGAGAACATCGCTTATGTGAATTTTGATGAACTTTCATTTGGATATGCACTCCTCCGGAGGAGTAATGTGCGCAAGAGCTAAGTCGGGCCGTCGACTTTAAAACAAGCGCTTAATGGGAGGCAACCCATAGGTTTTGTATTTCTTATCCTTTTGCTTTTTATTTTTGTTATTTCTTTTTCTTGTTTCTTATCATGTTAAAATTTCCCACCTTGACTTTACTAGGAGGATTCAATTACATTGAGGACAATGTAAGGTTTAAGTGTGGGGGAGTGGTTAAGCATGTTTTTAAAACAAAAATTACAAAAAAATTAAAATTTTTAAAAAAAAAAAAAAAGTTTTTACTTAAAACCTTCAACTTTTAGAGATTTTAGAGTCCCTAGCATACTTCTAGGTATGTTTACATAGAGATTTTGACCGACATAATTGAACTTGGAAATGTTAGAGAACTACATTCGGATTTCTTGTTTGTTAGAGTGTTAAATAATGGATTTAATCATGTCGGTGATGCGAATTTGGTGCAGGGGGAAATGCGTTATTAGAGTTACTTGATCAATCATTAGTGGAGACTACCCGTATTCATATCATGTGAGGCACCGACCAGAAATTTTCCATCTACTAAAGAGCTTCTTTTGAGTGTGTGTCACCGTACGTAAATTAGGGTAGAATGGTGAGCTACCCAACCTCCCACCAATAGAAGCACTACTCTTTGATCTCTTGAGTGCTAATTTTGTCAATCATAAGGGTGACGTCTATAGATGAAAGCCTCCTTCTTGTAGTTCGATTTGCAGTTAGCACCATTCTCTCTCGCGACAACAACGGGTCCATAGAAACACAATCATCATCAACAAGGAGCGACACCAAAATCTACAAGGAAAGTTGGAAAAGTTCAAGGTTTACAAGAAACGGAACGAGAAAAAGAGAAAATTTCAAATTCAAGTAAAAGCAACATACAAAGAGCGGATTTCACATATATGTTGAGGACTTACAATACAATGAGGTAATTTTATATCCAAGTATGAAGACTTATTCATGAAAGCGAAGAAAATTAAAAGGTGAGAATTTTTGAAGTTTATGATTTCAAGACGATACAAGTTGTGAAGAATCAAGCGGTAAAATACTTCTCCCACGGCCATGGTTTATTTTTTGTATTTTATTTCTCTTGTTTCAAAAAAAAAAAAAAAAAAAAAAAAAAAAACAAGAGAAATATTTGTTTTGTTTTTATTTATTAAGCCGTGGGAAGGAAAATTTATAAGAAAGTTTCAAGCAACAAGGTTTTAAGGTAAAAGAGTTACAAATTGTCAAGGAATTACGAAGATCAAGAGTTTATCATTAATAGTTGAAACCGAAGACGAAGACCATGAAGATCAAGACGAGGAGCGGAAGACGTTTCTATTGGATGCCGTGAGAGTGGTGTTATCATAATTGGCGATCGGATGTGAAGGTGAGTAAGTAATCTCATCCTCAATAATAAATGGTTGATTTCCTATCTTAGAGATCGTCAGAAAAATGGTTTTTCAAAATATTAAAAGATGTGGGTTTTTAAAAAAATATTTCGGAAGTTGTCCTTCCCACCATTCAACGTGTTGCAGGAATTCTCTCTTCATTCCTACCGCACATATGTGAGAACCATAAAAAAGCCGTCTTTTTGAGTGCAATTATCATAAAATCCTTTTTGGTGAGGCGAAGTCGAGGCAAAATGCTTATTGATCGTTCCTCAAACACGCGTTCTCTCATTATGGTGTGGTTATTTCTCACTCAACATTTAAGAACGAGAATATGTTCTTTAGTATTTCTAACTTCTTATTACTAGCATGCGAAACTCTATGTCCTCATAGCTCTTTGGATGCTTGGGACGCTAGAACGCTTTGAAGTTGTGAGTTTTTAGTTTGATTTGCTCGAGGACTAGCAAAGTCTAAGTGTGGGGGAATTTGATAGGTGTAGAATACACCGTATTTACTATCTAGAGTTTATGCTTTCTTTGCTATTTTTCGTGTGAATTTTTTATTTTACGCTTGTTTTGAGTTTTGTAGCTACTTTGGAGTCACACGGAAGAAAAGAAGAAGAAATCATTCAATTTGAGCAAAAAGGGCAATTCTGTCATTTCCAGGGTGAACACTATCCGGAGCCCGGGTAATGGTTAAGGGGCAGCTCTTTTTGGAAGGAATACTAAATGCAGTCCAGATGAGGTTAAGGGGCAGTCCATCAGGTTAACCCTTATCACTGTGACCAGACACTGAATAACCTACCCTCATCTAACCCTAAATCGAGAAGAGGTTTTCTTTCTCTTCTATCACTCATTTCTCACCTGAACCAAGAGAGAAGAGATGGCGCAGCCGTTACTATTCGAGAGCCGGAGAAATTGAGAGATGAGGATTAATGAATCGAGAATCGAGAGACTACAGAGATGATGGGAAGAGATGGAGAACAAGATGGGTTCGATTGTGGTGGTTCAATCTAGGGTTCGGACTCGAGTTGGTGCTGTTGATAATCACCGAGAAGAGATCGATGAAATAGAAGGTTAGGGTTTGAAGATGGGTTTGTGATTTCATTGCCGATGGTGCGATTCGAGAGATTGAGAGTCGAATGTTTATCACCATTGTCGTCGAACTCAAGTAGATGGAAGAAGAGTTTGGTGGCGCCGTAAATCGATGGTTTGATTCGAATTGTTGATGTCGATCGAGAAATTGAGATAAGCGAGAGATTGCTCACGGTCGGGAGAAATAGAGTTGAAGCTCGGGGAGATAGGGTGCGATTCGAGTGCGTGGGTGGTGAAGGTGTCGAGAAGATGGAGCGATGAATTGAAAGTAGAGATCGAAGTGAGTCTTCTTTGAGAATTTGAGAATAGACAACGATCTTGTTAATGAGATGAATCGGATCGAGAATGGGTTACAAAGTGGGTCTCGTGAATCGAGATGATTGCTATTCTTTGTGAAGCGAGATAAAGAGGAGAAGATGGGTTTTAGCTGTCGTTGGTGTTCAATGAAGCTACTGATAGAGGATTTTGACCGGATTAGGGATGAAACAGGAATGAAAATTGCTCAATAGATGAATGTGTAGGATTTCTTAACGGGGAATGAAGGAAAGAATGGCCTCGAACTCGGCCGGGAAATGCCGAAAACAAACGAGAACTCGTCCGGTTCTCTATTCCGGCGAGTTGACTCAGCGATCCCGATGACCGATCCTTATATATGACTCGCCGAGTTAGACCATTCAATTTGAGTTCGAGTGATGGGGAGCCGACTCGGTGCCCGACTCCACCTCCCTTGACCCCGTTGACTAACAAAGGATCGACGGTTTGAACACTTTGACCGTTAGTCCTAACGGTGGACTGACGGAATATTCCGTCGAATATTCCACTGACAGAGAAATTTTCAAGAGGCCGGCGGTGACTATTCCGGGCGGATTCCGGCCACAATACCAGTTTTCCGGCGAGCCAAAAATTCCAGAATTTTCTATGGATTTCTCTCATGGGTGTGAAGACTTGGACTAGGAATTGGATGGAGAATTGGGCTCAAACTTGGAAAGAGAAGATGGAAGAAGGGAAAGACTTGAATTTGGAAATTGAATTCCTAAAGGAAAAGGATTCTATTCCTTGGAAGAGTTGGAGAATATTGAAGCCTATAAATAGAGAAGTTTTCTACATCTTTTACACACCTCTCTACACACACATCACTTGTGTTTTTGATAGCTTTTGAAAATTCTTCTTTTTAATTATTTGTGTGAACTCTTGAAAATTCTCCTTTTAATTATTATTTGTGTGAATTTCAAAAACATGAGTAGCTAATTTTATTATTGATTGAGGATGAATTCCTAGTTCTTAATTTATGTTTTGAGTTTTTGTTTTCAATTCTATCTTGAAGTTTTTCACATGATTATCATTTGTTTTTACTAATAGGAATGATCTTAAAGACATTCATGATTGATTGATAGATTGTTTAGAGTGCACGCTAAATTGATTTGTTAATTTGATCTAAAGCTAGTGAAAGTTAGGGGATAAGTAATCGTTTCTTGACTTTTTACATAAGTAGCAAACACGAGACCTTGCGGAGGGATTCCGTGGAGCAATTGTGTGTGAAAACAACGTTAGCAAGTAGACCTTGATCTAAGAGTCTAACTACTAATATCAACCTAATAAGTTCATAAATCTTAATGCGTTTATTTAAATTACATCTAGAGTGATCTACTACTAGGTGGTTTGGTAAATAGAATCCCAGTAGTCGAGAACTTCCGTATCCGGTGATACAAGGATTTAGGGGTTTAACACCGATCTATTTGCTTTACCTACGGTTGGTGATAATTTGTGACTAATAACAAGTAGAAAAGAACATAACTTGATTCATTGTTTAAGTAACGAAGAAGGATTCCTTGGTCTTGTCTCTCTTATTGCTTTCAACTTTCAATTTTAATTGCTTTGTTTATTTTCTTTTGCTTTTTACACCCCCCTTTTGTGACAATTTTTACAACTAGAATCTCTTGCTCCTCGTGGGAACGAACTTGACTTCCATTATATTATTTTTAATTGAGTGGAAATATTGATTAATTTGATTGCACCTACGACACGCATCAGTACCCAAAAGCGTAGCTCCAAACTCATATATGCCACGACCGACTCTTGCATCCAATACATACCCCCTTCGCGATTCAATGAAACTTTAAGATCCATACTTTAACTTTCGAAGTCCGACAACCGGAACTAGTTCCACCGGCTCGCCATTCTTGCTCACTTTTCGCACTGTCACTGCATTTTTGGTTGCAGAATCTGTTTCTCGGGCCAAGTTCACAGCCAACTGAGAACTTCCATCTTCATCACGATTACTAGTCGACTCTCTAAATTCAAGCAATTTGATTCATCATTTCCTTGAGTCTTGCACTGCAACATCAACGCAATTCATCCAAAGAAACCAAGTACCCTTTCTTCAAGATCGCATCATTCCATCTCGGTTGCATCTCCAAGCGCACACCAACTTCTGCGTCTTCGCAACCCTCCTAAGCATTCATATCACTTCTCGGCTATTGTAGCTTCAAAACCACCAGTCCGCAACTTCTCTCGCTTCTTTCTTGTAATGCGGTCTTCTCGACTCATCCCATAACTCCACAGGTTCAATAACACTAGCACCCAATCGGTCTTTTGCAATCGGCTACAAAACTACTTCCCGACTTAGTCTCACCACTCGCATCTTCTTAAGCATCACGCCTCCATTCACCTGGTTCATTCTCGGCTGCACATCAATCCCATGGCAACAACACTCGATCCACCATCTCAGTATAACCAATACCATCTACAGTTCAAGTTCACTTGCGTGTTCGCCATCGCCTGCAACCGATACACTTGTAATTCCTGCAGCTGTAGCTTCTCCATTCTCTTTACAAACCTTCACAGCCGCTTCTTCCAACTATCAACAGCAACAACAGCTCACTTAGTTTGATTTTGCGGCACAAATTCACCCAAATCATTGCAGCTTCAGCTTCTTTTAATCTGTTCTCAGCTATGCCAGTTTAAATCCATCTCAATCAGTCACAACGACATCACCCTTCTCAGCTTTGAACCTTGTATATCAATCGGCACCACCGGTTACAACATCATGGCACGTAACTCATCTTCTCTCGCCATTTCAACAACCCCAAAGAAGTACTAACATTCTTTGAATCACCCCATTCTTCTCACTCACATGACCAAAACATTAAGCAACACAAATCCAATCACAGACCCATGCTCTAACTGCCATAATTCAGCACCACTTCCTGCGGCATCTCAAGCCTAACTCCATCTTCTATTCTTCTTGTCATTCCCTGCTACAACAAGCCAAATCAACACCACCAGTGCCTTATCTTCTTTTATCACAACCAACAATCGAGCCATGGCATCGGTTTCTCCACCTCCTCTCGTCCATCTCTCGACCCTCTCGCCAAATTCTGTCCATTCATGACTTTTGTCGAGCACTCAAATGCGTTTACGCTGGCCGATACATACATGATTTCTATGACCCTTTAATCTCTTTCCCTGTAATCAGTCACACATTTAACACAAACCCATTACCCAAAGTAAATTCAGAACAGTAAATCTTCATCAATCAGCCACCATCAGTCCAACAAATCAACATCAGCAGACCAAATACTTCCTCCATTTTCTCAGCCTCAAGATCCCCTTTCTTTCTTGTCTGAAACTTGTTCAAACCCCATACCAACTCCATGAGTATCAAGGCACTCAGAATTACCAGATCATTCAATTTCGATCTGCTTCATTCTCGGCTAAAATCACCAGCAGTAGCCGCACTTTCACCCGTCTCTGAATTTTCAAATGAAGATAATGATTGAATGAGAGAAATGTTGTCTCTCGAATTTAGGGTATGGGAAAGGAGTAGAACTCTTCAAGGCAACCAGCAATTCGATACGGGCCACCCAGTCCATATAAGACTTGTATTGTCAGTCATTAGGAACCGACAAGCTTAACCGGTGATTTTGCTCGTAACATTCTCATACGGCGTCGGAATGACATCGTTCTTTAAATGTCATTGACTTTGTATTTTCGTGCTCTTCAACATGATGAGAAGGAATCCAAGATTTTGGCGAGTTCCACTTCTTTTTGCTCCAAATGACTCCATTGCACCTAATAAACTCAAAAGTAAACATAAGATACATAATTTACAAGAAAACTCGCAAAGAAAGCATAAATACTAGATATTAAATACGGTGTATTTTACACCTATCACACACCTAGAGTATTGAGAGAAACATACATCTTGTAATCGTGAACCAAGTAATAAGATCATCCTTTTACCCCGTGGACGTAGGTAATCATACCGAACCACGTATATCTTGTGTTCTTCTATGTCTCCTGCTTATTTACTTCTTTGTGTACGTTTGGAATCCTTTGGATGTAGTAGTAGGATTTTATACATCTACATTCTGGCGCCGACTAAGGGGACCGTGTAACATCTTCGGATACCTTGAAATCGGTTACCAAAAGAGAGAAATCCAAGCTCCTAAGTCACCTTGCGTATTAGTTGAAGCTAAGGGAGAAACTCTTTTGGTTAAGAGTTTTGATAGACAAAGCTTGCGAGATGTTCTTGTTTTTGTTTTATTAGTAAAACCTTGTTAAGTTTTGGTGTAGGACTGTTTTATTAGCATCAATCGCTTCTGCTTTCGGTTGAGTCGAGTTGCCAAGATTAAATCATCAAACTAGGCTGTTTTCTTAAGTTGTCTAAGCGAGTTATTAGAAGATCAATAAGCTCCCGAAATAACATCTTTTGATGTTGGTAGAAGCTAGAATGAAATTCCACCTCGCTGACCTTTTTTCTTTTCATCTCTAATGGTTGAAATACATGGGTTGCTAGATTTGTCGTTTCAAGTTTTCCTTTGTGGTTAAAAGCTCTATTTTGTTACATTTGCTTTTACTTACTTAAATCCTTGAAAAGCTCACGGAATTTTAGTTTAAAAGGAAAACTTGTTTAGTTATTTTCATCGTCTTAACTTCATCGAATAAGAGCCGTAAAATCTCTTACCTTATGAGTGAGGGATTCCGGTCTAGAAAGTTTGATTAATCTCCTTACGTAGAGTTAAATGTTTTCGTTGATTAAAGCTTTTTTTTTGGGTCAAAGATCGCCTTGTCTTCGATCTAAGATAAACGTAATAACACCTCAAAGCTCCCGAATGAATCATCTTTGATGACCGGTAGAAGCTAAGTTGAAATGTTATTTCGTGCTTGGAACTTCTTAGTGAGTTAAACAAAGTACAATGCTGGTGGAGGCAAGGCTAACTCGAAGTCATCGAGTTCGGTTTTCCGGAAACTACGTCCGGAAGGAATTTAGTGAGCGCTTCATTATTAAGTCTCATCTTGATCCTACACTAAAAGCCTCACAAAGATCGGGTAAGAGACGGTCGGCACAATAGTTGGTGAAGGTTATCGTATCATCAACCATAGTCAAGAAAGAAATCTTCCGATCTAACGTACGGATGGTTAATGACTTCGGCACTAGGAATGTTAGGACAAATAATGATTAATGCATGGAGAAAGTACCGAAAGCGATGTGTTGAGACAAATTTTTCAAAAATTGTCCTTTGCGGCCAAAACCACTTGATTGCCGAGATCAACACGCTAGCATAAATGGAATTGTACTACAAAAAAATTTTCCACCTTACACAGCAGAACTGTTGTACTTCATCCTTAACCTTTTCGAAAACAGTTCGAAGTAAGTGTTGTGTACTTTGCTGACGTAGGTAGGGACGGACGGGCGAGCCGAGGCACAAGGGCAACACTGAAGGTGATGGCGAGTACCTCCAGGACGAGTAGGATTCTCAGGAACCGGGCCACAGCGGGATCTAGTGTACAAGAAGGACTGACGGATTCCCGACACGAAGACCATCGGCAAAATAACCAAGGCGAGACTCGTGCACTGTGCAAAGGCATGGATACCGTTGACGAGGAAGTCGATCTAGGCCGAGATGACGATCTCCCACCCAGAATACTGAGGATTAACCCGAGCCAGATGATGCAGGGGGACATGGTGGACGGAAGAACTGCATCGGATACTGAGAAAGAGGAGGAAGTGTAAACGATGCAGGAGGAACGGAGGCGAGAAAGACAACCGACAGAGTACCGGCGTGAACTAGAACAAGAAGGGGAAAGGCTTAGACGAGTGCACTTAGGAAGGGGCGACTTCGACCGAGACATCCCACCAGCGGCAGCTGATCCTCCCGTAGCTCCAACCGTTCCCCCCGTTATCCCCTCGGCAAGACCTCCAACTGCACCCCCCAATGTAGCAGGAAACCAAGTGAACGACCACTCTAGCCATGAGAGCACCGACCCAATGTTACTTGCTATCTTGGCAAGCCAAAGAAGGCAAGAAGACCTTATGAGAGAGCTGCAGAGAAGGAACCTAGCCTTGGAACATGAAAACTACCAACTCCGCAACAGGAGAGCGGGGTCAAGAGGGTCGTCGAGTCGAGGCGCTTCTAGCAATCACACCCAGCCGAGAAACACTCCAACCCCATCCCCGATCCGAGAACGCATGCCCGACCCTAATCGATCAAGGGGAGGGTATGGCCCACCCGATGATTCTTCGACCGAGGAAGAGGCGACCAATGAGGGTACGGATGCGACAACCAAGCAAAAGATCGAGCAACTTGAGCAGATGGTCAAGAAACCGACATGAAATGGCGAGGACGATAAGTTAGCGTAAGTAATCAGCGGCTACGAAGACACCATTTACCAAGGAATCGATCGAGACTCCTTTTCCGCCCAAGTGTACGTTGCCGATCTTCCTATCTAGGTTTGAAGGCATGGGCGATTTGGAGAGCATATCAAAATGTACAGACATGTCCTTGTTACAATGGAAGAATTACGATGTGGTCATGTGCAAATTCTTCCCAGAAGTCCGGAGGGTGAGGCAAAGAACCGGTTTTACACCCTTGATAGACACATTTTTGTATCTGAATTGTCCTCATTGTCTCTATTGTTAGTCTCGATTTCTGTACTAATGTTGGTATTTTTATGTGTGTGTAGGTGTTTTTGGAGAAATACACTTGTGCGGAAAAAGTTGCTCAAAAGGGTTATTTGGACCCAGGAGAAAAGTGATAAAGGCACCCTCAATTTGGATAAGGGGCACCTCAGTTGGGCCCTCATTATTCGCACCCCCCTGTCTGTTAGGGGGAGGTCATCCCCAACCTTTCAAACTTAAGTTTTTGGCGGGAAAAGACAAAAAGAGCTGCGGCAGATTTTTGGTTCACGTTTTGGACGTGATTTCATGAGATTCAACAACTAATTTTTTGTTGGGTAGGCTCAATTCAAAGAAGACGAGGATGGTACGGGCTTTTGAATACGGTTAAATTGGCCGGATAACCCATTCGGAGCAAGACAGGGGAG
Source organism: Papaver armeniacum (assembly GCA_023531295.1). NCBI lineage: Eukaryota > Viridiplantae > Streptophyta > Magnoliopsida > Ranunculales > Papaveraceae > Papaver > Papaver armeniacum. The sequence continues at coordinate 30,370 of JAJJWW010000603.1, forward strand.
GTATTTTTATTCCTGGATTTTCGGTAAGTAAACACGAGTGGACTCACTCTACTACGAGCATTCAAGCGTGTTGGGGTGAAACATGACTGCGTAAGACGCGTATAAGAGTTAAACATGGAATAAAATCCTGGTACTTATAGCTACGTACATGGAAAATATTTCCGAGAATATTATCATTCATGCGAGAAGATTTTTGAGTTAATATTGTGATATCTTGGCACTGATGGGTATATAAAGCATGCTGGGGTATCATTGAGGGGGGACAGAGAGATTAGGGAAGGTTTGGAGCACCACAGAGTCGAGAGAATCAAGTTCCAGGGAAACACCATTCTTTCGCCGCCGCCCACACACGAAGAACACGAAGAACAGACGGCCGAAACCGTCGTTCTTCAACAGTGTAAACGACTTCGCATTTGTGGGTCGTAGTTGGAGGCAGACTTAAATGAATAGTAACAAATGACAGTAAAGGTGTTATCGCTCTCTGTAACAATTAGGTTTGTAACACTTATATCTGTTACAAACCCGGTTTTTATTTGATATCTCTCCTTTTCATCATTTGTAAGCACCTTTGAGCAATAAAATCATATTTTGAGCGTGTTTCCAACATGATGAGCTAAACCCCATTACTGGGACGACGGAGGAAGACGAATTTCATACATGGGTAAAATTATTTAATTCTTTTTTTTAGACTTTTGCATTAATTTTAATTGAAATATGATTTGAATTAATTGGTTGTCATTTAATTTGATGATGTATGCTTAGCTTAAATGTTTTGATACATCATGCTTAGGATTTACAACCAATCTTTTGAGAATCTATCTTGGCAAAAATAAGAGTCAATGTTTTTATTGGTTGCGCGATAATTGTTAAAAGAATTAATATTTGAACCTTTTTGTTATGAGTTTGGCTGAATCCCGAGTCCCAAAGACATCTCTTCATCCCGTGACAATATTTGTATATATTTTTCTTTAGTATTTTCTTCTAGTAATTCTTAAAATCAAACCCATCAAGTCCGAGTGAACGACAACCCTTATTACTACAACATCATTGATAAATACCATCAACCCTGCCCGATAAATCCGTTGGCAATTATGCGATCTTGGTGGAAACCTTCCTTGAAACTTACATGCATACAAAGATAGCTCTAAGACACAGAGTTAATAAGCTATTTACGCTTGCACTAAGATTGAGTGGAACCACCGCGGTCTCTAAACAGATGGAGGAAGTTATGTACTGACATCGGAAGGTACCGGTCGATCAACAGATCTTCGGGTTCGAAAACTCATTGGGGAAGTCAGATCCTATTTGGATAGCAATGTACACCGAGAAACCTAAAACGTTAAGGGAAATCAGGAAGATGCAAGAACACTACATCGCCCTAGAAGAAATACAGGAAGGAGCACATGATAGAGGAATACAAGAAGCAAGCACTACAGTAGAGGCAACCCCACGAGAAGCTCCGAAGCGACCAGAGAAAAGGCCGAGCACACAACATCATGGGGAGAACAAGAAAATTTGGGTCGAGAAAGGAAAGAAGCCTCGCCACGAACCCAAATCTTACACTCCACTAAATGCACCATTGGAAGAAATATTCAAGGAAGTCGAAAAGAGGAACGATATCCGATACCCGAAGACTAGGGGAATTCAGTTCGACGAAACAAGGAACCATACCGAGTTTTGCCATTACCACTGGTTTCGTGGGCCATTCGACCAATGATTGTCTGGGAGGTAAAAGATATCATCCAAAGACTTGATCCGAGATGGATACTTGCGATATTTCTTCAAGACATCGTTGACGCCAGATCAGGCCAACGCACCGGTGCATCAAATAAGAATCAATCGTGGTACCCACCCGCTTGTAACACCATCTCGCACTCGGCAACTCAAGGATTTGACTTAGGAACCGGTATCACTTCAAGGATTCACAAAACAGATCGAGCGGGAAAGGAAATATTCGGTGTGGCCAAAACTCGCCCATGGAACCTTGGATGATGCAGCCGATCACTTTCAAAGCAAAAGACGTCCGTCAAATGGTCAAGCACATGGGGATCCCCTAGTGATAACCCTACTTATTGAAGAATGGGGTGTCCGAAGGATACCGATGGACGGTGGCGATTCGCCGAGGTCCTATTTTACGACACCTTCAAAAGAATGGAGTTATCTCGATGACATCCTAATCCCGTCGACCTATCGAATCTACGACTTCAACGGACAAAGGACAAGCACCAAAAGGAGAAGTCACCCTCAGAGTCTCGGACGGGGAAGGGTTCCTAGACACACTCACCACCTTCTGTGTGGTCGACGTTGTGTCACCTTATGAAGCGATCCTTGGTAGACCCTTTCGTCGCAGGAATCAAAGGGGTCGCCTCGGCATACCACCAAAGATTGCGGTTTCCATCCTATCGAGGGGTAGTAGAGATATTGGGCGACCCCCAGGTGGCGCGACAATGCGTACAAATAGATATCCAGCAGAATGAAGAAAGGCGATCGAGGAAACGCCAAGAAAAGAACAAAGCTAAGGAAATAATGGCGGGAGAAGAGCTATAAAAGGTGATATCACAAGCCATCACCACCTACGAAGCTGGAGAGAAGGAGATCTTATAGAAATCAAAGGAGCCGACAATAGTCGATGAACCAAAGCCTAATTTCTCGGCCTTAGAATCTACTCGACAAGTTAATTTAGGCACTGAGGAAGAGCCTAAAATGGTGAGAATAGGGACTCTATTGACGGATGAACAAACACGGCAGTTGAGAACTCTTTTGAAAGAAAACATGGACGTATTCGCTTGTCAAATGCACGATATGGAAGGAATTGACCCGTGAGGTCTGCTCACACCCCTTGAGAATAGACCCCAAGTTCAAGCCGATCCGTGCAAAAGATGAGGAGAATTGCACCCGAGCTACAAGCAAATGCGGTGGAGGCCGAACTAAAGAAGTTGCAAGTAGCAGGAATCATTCAAAAAGCTCAATACCCACAATGGATATCTAACATGGTGATAGTCCCTAAAAGGAATGGAGGTGTTCGAGTCTGCATCGACTTTAGCGACTTGAATAAAGCATGCCCGAAAGATAGCTTCCCCCTCCCCAGCATCGATCAGCTAGTAGAATCCATAGTTGGATACAAGGCAATAACACTCATGGACGGGTACTCGGGGTACAACCAGATCCCCCGGCCCCTGAGGACCAAGAGCACACATCTTTCTTCACACCCGAGAGGGTTATATTATTACACCAAAATGCCGTTTGGGCTGAGAAACACAGGCGCCACATACCAAAGATTAGTAGAAGACATGTTCGAAGATAAAATACACAACACCATTGAGGTATATGTGGACGACATGTTGGTAAAAAGCAAGGTGGCCACCAACCACATCGGCGACCTCCGAGACATATTTCAAACCATGAGAAGATACAAGATGAGGGTGAATCCTGCTAAGTGCACTTTCTGGGTTACCTCGAGCAAGTTTCTAGGGTACATAATTACCGAAAAAGGTGTTGAAGGCACCCACATAAGATCCGAGCAGTCGTAGAAATGTCATCACCCGTGACGATTAAGGACGTACAACGTTTAAACGGGAACTTGGCAGCATTGGGGCGATTCATCTCTCGATCATCTGACAAGTGAAAGGACTTCTTCGGGACATTAAGGAAAGGAGAAAAGTTCAAATGGACCGAGGAATGCGAAGAAGCATTTCGTAAAATTAAGAAGCATCTCGCGAGCTCCGCGGTATTACAAAGGCCCGAGCCCGAGGAGGTACTAACCCTATATCCGGGGGCGACCAGTTATGCCATTAGTGCCGTATTAGTCAAGAATGTAGGAGGGAAGAAAAGCCGGTGTATTTCATAAGTAAAACTATGAACCCAGCGGAGAGGAACTACACCAGAATCGAGCAACTGATATTAACATTGGTGTTTGCAACTCAAAAACTTCGGACGTATTTCCAAACTCACAAACTTCGGGTGCTCACAAAATCCTCCATAGAATCAGTACTCTACAATGCAGCCAGGTCGGGGCGGGTCTCCAAGTGGAGCGCACAGATCAAGAAGTTCGATATTTTCTATGAGATGAGAACAGCAGTAAAAGCACAGGCAGTGGCCTACTTTCTGGCAGACTTCCCCCCTGAGCGACGAAGATGAAGTAGAAGACATCACAGGAATTAAGGAAGACCAAGAGGACCCGTCCGACCTACTCGAGACCTGTAACCCGACACAGTGGGAAGTTTTTATGGACGGATCATCCAATAAAGACGGTCGACTGATTGGTCTTTACGACGCCAAAGGGAAAAAGATGGTCCACTCGTTTAGACTCGAATTTAAGGCGACCAATAAAGTCACGGAATACGAAGATGTGATACATGCTCTGTGCCTGATAGTGGAAATGGGAATTCAAGACGTAAGATTAACAAGTGACTCTCGCCTAGTCGTCCGACAAATCGGCGGGCAAAGACGCTATACATGATCCCTTGTTACAAAAATATTGGGAACTCGCCCAATTCTACATCGGCCAAATACCAAATATTAAGTTCAAGCATATCCGTAGGAAAGATAATCGCCACTCGGACGCCTCTAGCATACATCGCTTCCATGCTAACGGATGTAAGTGTTGAGGGCACGTAATTATGAGAATCTTAATGCATCGCACTCGAGATAGTAGACATCGGCGCACACGTAGCAACAACCACTACCGATCAAGATAAGGCCGATGATTGGCGCAAACCAATCCACGAATATCTTGAAACAGAAAACCGCCCAAGGGGCGACCCGAGATCAACAAAATCAAAAGCAAAGCAGCTGCATACGAGCTCCGAGACGGCACTGCATTTAAAATCATACCTAGGACCATTATTAAGGTGCCCGAGTAAAGAAGAGGGGCACACAATCCCGAACGATTGCATTATGGGGCCACGGAAACCACAGCCGGCCGTATCCTAGCAAAGACGAGCCAAGACTATGGGATATTTCTCGCCTTACATGAATGAGGATGCAAAGCATATGGCCCTCATCTCGTGACGAATGTCAAAAATTTGGAAATAAGATACACGCACCAGCAAAGGGCGTTAAACTCGCATCAGCCCGTGGCCTTTCGCCAAATGGGGGATCGACATCGTGGGACCATTGCATGTCGGATCGGGCGCAGAAAATACTTAATTGTGGCTACCGTCTACTTTACTAAATGGGTAGAAGCCGCCCCATTGAAGTATATTCGGGATAGAGATGTTTTTCGATTCATTTGGGAGCACATCATATGTCGCTTTGGAGTACCAACGGCAATCGTCATGGACAATGGAAAACAGCTACAGGGTAAGAATATCGACTTGCTATTCAATACATACAACATCCGAAAGAGCAAGTCCACACCCCTTTACCCACAAAGTAATGGACAAGCTGAGATCACAAACAAAACCATCATCGACAACTTGAAAAAGAAGCTTGATGGAGAATACGGAGAATGGTGCGAAGAGCTTTACAACGTTTTGTGGGCATATAGGACAACTCGCAGAGAGGCAAACGGGTTATCACCTTTCATGTTAACATATGGGACCGAAGCTATCCTTCCAACAGAGGCGATGGTACCTACAACAAGGACCGAGGCATGGAGGCGAAACATCTCGGCAGATCTTATCCTAGCCAAGCTTGACGACCTAGAAGAAACAAGAGAGATGGCCCTGCAAAAGATGGAAAATTACCAGCGAAGAATACAACGAGAGTATAATAAGCGGGTCCGACCAAGAGAGTTCCAGCCGGGGCAGTTGGTACTAAAGGATCTACCCAGTTATGAACGTGATAAAAGGTGGAAAGCTAGCAAAGACGATGGGGGAGGACCCTATACCATTGTCGAGAAGGTCGGTGAAGGAGCATACAAGATACTAAAACCGGACAGGAACACCCGAGCCACGACCGTGGAATGCTAAGCGACTAAAGCTATATCACCCCTAAGAACGTGTATGATATATTGTCGGCTATTTCCTTGAAAGGCCACGTGGGGTTGGAAATGTGAAAATTGCGTCTAAATGGCCGTTTCGAACCCGAGGCGAAGGCATTGTGCAAGTGTCGGGGTGGCTTACACTCGAATGGTCGTTTCGAACCCGGGGCGATGGCATTGTGCAATTGTCGGAGCGACTTACATTAAGACGGGCTATTCGAACTCGGGGGCGACGGCAGTGTGCAAATGCCGAGGTAGCCCTAGGGCCCTGGTGGTTGGAAACCAGTGGCCGATTGTCGAGGCATGAGTACTCGACAGTCGAGCAGGCAAAATTGCTCCCCTCGCAAGTGGCCGAAATCACTTGCCCAAGAAAGTTAATTGATAACTTCTTTGGATATCGATCCCATAGAAATTAGGGAGGACCAACTACCCTGCCACTAGATCTTGAAAGACGGTGATGAGATACCTCAATCGGGACATGGCATTGGGCCCGATGACCCTCCCTGTTGAGTGTGTTCGACAGAAACGGCATTTACGATTAACCGATCTACTCATGATTATGTAGGTACACACAAATTAGTCGTAAAAATAAACCACATATCATCGATACAACACAATTATGAACGTTAACGTAAACATCGATGTCAGAGAGCAAGAAAAACAACCAAATTGGCGACGCAACACACTATTAATAGAAAATGTATTGAGAAAATAAAGGTGTTCGAACGGATTACAACCCAATGCAAAGGGCGAAATAGCGACACAATCGCTACAAAAGATGAGCCTACTCCTTGGGAGGAGCTGGCACCGGAACCGCCTCTTGGCAAAAGAACATCGGCCGCTTCTTATCAAGTACCGCCTTTACACCGCTTTGACCTTCGCAACGAGCTCATCATTAAACTTCGCCTTTTCAGCAACAAGTTCGTGTGTCGCCTGCATCGACGCCGCCTCTCAAAGGTGGCCACCGCCCGAGTAATTGAGCTTCCCTTGCCGCCACCGCACCTCCTTTCCCTTCAATCGGGAATTCTCCTCTTTCGCCGATGCCACCTTCCTCTCGCTTCGGCTGCCAAGACACGGGAGAAGTCAGTAACATAATAACAACATTAGGACAACGACAAGGAAAACACAATACAAGGCACACCACCTTCAAGTAAAGGGGTGACTACTCTAACGGTCTATTCGGACTTAGACAAGCTACACTCAAGGGAAGATATCTTAGAGGAAAGTTCTAGATAGCGTTGCTCGTTAAACTCATTGGAGGGGCAGTATTTCTTATGATCACTCCATTCGGATCTCTGCCGAGAATGTTCTATCTGCAAACCTGATAATTGAGCTCGAACCCACTCCAACTCCTCGGAGACTTTCTTAGACTCTCTAAGCTTCTCAAGAGATTCTTGGCTACACTTTTCGGCAAAGACTCTTCTCCCCAGAACCGAAGGCGATCCGCATGCAAATCTCGGACTTGAATCCTTAACCGTCCACACTGACTTTCTAAGTTATCAACTAACAACGTCTTGTCGGCAGCGATACCCGGAACCGAGACAAGCTCGCCCTAAGATTATCGATCTCCTGGGACATACTCAAAAGTCACATAACGATGTAGCCGGGTTTGCGAGACCTTCGATCTCGATTTCCGAGACGATCGATTTTGTCGTCCTTATTGACAATCCTTTGTTGTAAATTCGAAACATAATCTCGTTCTATATCAATTTCTCTCTTCAACAAGCGATACCTCGTGCAAAAGATCGGCCTCCGCACTAGAAGTTTCGGCTAGGAAGGTAGTACTAAACTCGGGATATTGGCACTACGTAATCAATCATAAACACTTGAAATCTAAGTAAATACCTTGGGTCTCGGCTAGTTGCTTCTCCAGCCCTCGGATCGCTCGCGCTCTTCTTTGTAATAAGAGACGAAGACCCTCTCTCTCGGCGACCTCCATGCGCTGAATGGCAGCGTTTAACAACGAGCGATTGATTTCCTACAAACACCAACAACATTAGCACTTACCCCATGGCATGAATGCATAACCTGATCAACACAACTCACCAGTAGATCGAAAGTGCTCTTCAGACCAACATCATACAACGAGACGTCCTTGATCTTATCTTCATCCGAAAGAGAGGAAAATTCAGGAGAAATAAGAGCTCCAAGGGAGTTGCACATAGGGCCCGAGACAAGAAAAGAGGTGCTACTGCCTGAGTTAGGAACCACATGAGAAAGAGGCTCCAGAAACTCGCTCCCAGAAGTGATGTTCTCTTCATCACGAGTAATCACATTATTTCCACCACCACCAGAATTCTCCGTTTGCTTCGGCTCCTCTTCATCACCATCGACCTCATCCTCTCCATCAAAAAGATCATCATCATCATCACCATCAGATTCAAGATACACAACACCATCGGCAAAAACAATCCCTCTACCAGTTGGCTGCTGGGGCACAGTTTTTTTCGGGACGGATAAGTCGCCCTTGGTATCCTTGCCCTTTCCACTGGGCTTCCCACTTACAAGGGTAGACGAAACATCAGAAGTTTTCTGAGGCGACTTCCTCATGAAATGCGATAAAGGCAGCCGATCCTCGAGATCCTCACCATCCCTCGCCGAAGCATCTCCAGCTTTATCGACCCTCAGCTTCTGCGCATGAGCCGATGTCAGAACCATTCAAGGCAACAAATAGGGGCAAGTACATGTACTGCAAAGAAGAAGCAGTATATTTGTTACCTTCCATTTTTCCTCCATGGCTCCTGCGCTAGAACCCCTATCCCTCTTCCGAAGAACGAGAAACTCAGAAGGAACGCCCGGGACTTAGGTCAGTAAAACACAAAAATTAAAACATCGCCCTACCAGTCGCCCGAGCCGATCAACTAAATCAAAAACCGGGAAACACACTTACTCGATCAACATTGACCACCCAGAAGGGATAAGACTCGGCCGGAGAAGGAAAATTTCCACTCAGAAGGGGACAAGAAATAGCCAAAGGAACTCGGTCCCAAGCCGCGTCGCTAGTATGACGGGCATGCCTCTTGGAACCTTTCCCCTCGGGATCCTCGTCCAATAAAAGCTTCTTGACACCCTCAGGAAGAGTCTTATGGCGATGAGGGCTAGCAGCAAAACCAGCGAGGTCACCATTGGTAGCAGTCCCGCTTCGATAATTATCAGCAAAACTGGCAGGAGTATAGTCACCCGCCTGGGAAGGATCGTAAGTAGACCAAGTAGTAGGAGTACATTCGCCTCGACTGCGTCTCTCCCACTTGGACAAGATACGAAAGGTGTTGCCATTCCACTGAGCCAAGGCGCGGGACGGGCGGATCTTAGAAAGAGCCTTATACCAAAATGAACGGCTAGGATCGTACAAAGGAAAACGCAACCCGAGCTCTAACTGGCCCCTGGTGACAATGGTCGCCTCGCCGAGTGTGGAAACTTTAGAACATCATCCTTCTTCAAAACGCCTTTTTGGCCCGACAAGAGCCTGACATCATAGCCATGGAGGTCGAACTCATCTTTCAACTGTTGGATGAATTTCTCATCCGACAAGTCTTTAGCAGTTCTCTTGTCAGCCCTACATGAAAACGAAGAAGGATTATCGAAAAGATAGAATCCAGAGCACGATAATCATGCATAGAAGGGCTCTCAATAACAAACAGGGAATCAAGCGGTACACCGTCTTCGTTTAAAAGACATAGCTCACGCACCTTTTTTCCGTCATGGAAGGAATGAAGACGCCATGAAAGCTAGTGGAGGAAACGGCAGGAGAAGTAAAGATATGACCGGAATCGGAAGTTACAGCGGCAACGAAAACGAAGAAAACTCAAGATAGTGAAGAAAGAAGGAAGGAAACCTGTGGAAAGAATAACCAATGGCGATGAAGAAAAAGTGGAGGAAAACAGAGAAGGAGAGAAGAAGAAACTGCTAAGGAAAGAATAAAAGAAAAACAAGGTTTAAGGGTCGGACTTATAAACCTCATCTGTGGTAACCGGCGAGGAAGGTAAACCGGTTGCAATAATTGAAGAAAGTAGGGAACAGCATGGCGCGAAACCCGCGTGACCAAGGACGTGGGAAGACGAGGCGGTTTCTTCCCCTCGTGCCGATCACACGAGCGGAAGAAGGGGCATAAATGTAGATGCAAATAATCCACGGTGGACAGTGGAACCATCGGGCGAGGGCGCACCAAGAAAACAAGCACTAGAAGCACCGAATCGTCTCATCGAGATCCGGCGCGAGAAAAGAGGAATGGAGGCAGCTCGTGAGGTCGACATAAAGGAGGGGAAAAGTTCTGATGTGATGCTCATCGGGTTCGAGGATAATCAATGCACTGACAGAGTTGGTGAAAAGATAAGAAAAGATCGGTCAAAATGGGACTCGGCCAGGAACCTAAAGGGCGACGTCGGTCATCTCCACCAAACGAACGACATCGGATGAGGACACCACTCGGCTAGATATCTCGACTTGAGCAAAAGAGAAGATCGGGTTGAAGCATCGCCTAGTCGCCCGACAGGGAACATCAAGGAAGCTACACCAAGCCCAACACCGTAGTATCGATGTATCACCATCTCGTGACTATAAATAGAGACCATGTAGAGAGGTAAAGGCCAAGTGAGAAGAGAGAAAAGATAGCACACCTAGAGTATTGAGAGAAACATACATCTTGTAATCGTGAACCAAGTAATAAGATCATCCTTTTACCCCGTGGGCGTAGGTAATCATACCGAACCACGTATATCTTGTGTTCTTCTATATCTCTTGCTTATTTACTTCTTTGTGTACGTTTGAAATCCTTTGGATGTAGTAGTAGGATTTTCTACATCTACAGGTGACTTGCCCACTCTTTTCTTCAAAAACTGGCTTCGCCCAATATCTGTGTTAGATGCTTGTATGACGCCTAGATGGGTGTGTCTGTGGATCGGGTACGTCGCCAGCATGTACCAAGTCCGTATTCCTGCTCGAATGCAAGGGAAATGCAAGCACTATAGGGAAATAATAACAGACTATTTGCAGGGAGCGAGACAATAGGCTTTATGATAATTGTTTTACACATGCTAAGACTAAGTCATATGTGCTAGATTTGGCTGCTAGAATAGCCAAAAAGCGTTGCATATTACACAAAAAGCGTTGCCTATTCTTTAACACTACCTCTCTTTCCAGATATATCTCGCAATCCAACTAGCAGCGAGATAGTTTCTTGAATGGTTCATTGAGAGAAAATTAACTTTTCACTTTGAATGCTTCGGCGCATATTGATTTATTTTTTGATCCGACGGTTGAGATGGTTGCGTTGTTCCATTTCGCGCAACCTAATTTTACTTTTCGCTTTTCCATTCAATGCGTCTACTTTTCGTTGTTCCATTCAGCGCATCTAGGTGCTAGATTAGAATCTCCATAAGACTTAGGAGGTTGTCCTAGCTGCCAATCTAGATGCTAGATTAGAAGACCATATGACTTAGCCTAAGTAAAATGCTTCTTGTTTAATTAGGCCTTAAATATGGATGCCTTTTCTTGATTTCTCCATTTCTACTCGGATCTCTAATTGAAATGGGGTGATTCACTGATCCCCTCTAGCTTTCTTATCACCGTTTTAGTGATTTGAGCTATTTTTATAAAATTTGCCATTTTTCTGTCGGAAAAAAACTTGTTGTTATTTACATGCCAAGATTTGACACTAAATCCATACTCGGTACACCACTATGTTTACATCCGTTTAATGCCATATATCTAGGAATGATAAACTCATGGAATTGGTAGATTTCACACGAAAATGGCGGTGTAGTGTAAACATTTTGGTGCACTTATCTGGTTCCAAAAGAAAAAGACTTTAGGTTACACGTTTATTTCGTCTAACAAATAGTCAAAGATCAAATCAAACCAAGTCAGGTTCAGATGTTACATTCGGCAAATAAAGATAGACAGCCCTAAACCTTGACTAGTTTTGGTTAGGTCTCTAACGCATGATTTAAAGAAGAAAGCTATTATTGGGCGTCACATTCCAATAGAGGGGCTTCACATGGATTCCTAGTAACTAAAATGTTGGTTATGGGGTATCTTGATGCAAATAACAAATGTCTAAACTACCCTCCATCTAAATTAAAAACCTAAAAACTAAAATCAAAACCTAATTCTAACTCATCCCTCCTTCACCCTTAATTTTTTTTTTTTTTTTCCAATCTCAATCCGTAGAAAAATTAGGTTTGCGAGTTAGATATTCTTAATTTCCTAACTTTAATTTTTTCTTTGAAGGTGTTACGGTTAGGAAACTAAAAATCCTAACCGTAAATTAAAAAATAAAAGAAAAAATAATGTGTTGTTACGGTTAGGTTCCACCCCAAAGGGCCCAAACCCAACCGTAAAACTTCCTAAACTATAACTTTTCAATAATTACGGTTGGGTAAGCCAACCATATTTTGTTACGGTTGAAATTTCTTTTTTAACTTTCCAAAGTTATGTGTATTGATATGATAATAAAAGCTTTGAATTATGGTTAAATAATTATGGTTAAAGATTTTGTAGGAAGAGAAAATCACGGATGCATTACCAAGATATATTCTTCAAATCTTTATTTACCAGCCTTAGTTACCATACTAAACACGTATTCATTAAACACATTAAAAATCTTAATATCTAATGCAACCAAATTAGCTTAAATTACTTACCTTTTGACCCGATTAATTGGGCAAGTTCCCAAAGAAAAACTCTTTCTTTTTATTTTCCAACATTAATCTGTAATGTTTAATGTTGATAATATTAACCAAACAAGCAGTAACTAATTTTACGGTTGGTTTTATTTTTATCACCCAACCGTAATTTTTTTTTCTTTCCAAATTACAATTACGGTTAGGAGTTCATTGTCACCTAACCGTAGATTTTGTCTTACGGTTGGTTGCGAAGAAAACTCAACCGTAAAATAAAAATTTATGGTATTTTTTTAAGAAAAAAAACTTTTTTTTTCTTTTTTTTTTCTACTTTCTTCTTCCAAAATCCAAAACACTAACTTCTAATTCTATTTCTAACTAAAATCAAAATCATTAATGTATTATATTAACTAAATAAGGGTTGTTTAGTCATTATAAAATTATTTTAGATAAGGGGTTTTTGAAATTACTTATGAATAATCCGTTTTTGTCCTATTAGGTGACGCCTCTATCGGAAGGTGACGCCCCAATAATAGCCTTCTTAAAGAAATAGGCAAATAGCATTAGTTGTTATCTTTTTCGGTTCATTCAAAATGTCTACAACTCTTAAAGACTTAAAACCAATGATTTCTTCTGTGTTAGGTGAGTTAGATAGATTCCATGCATGTTAAGAAAAAGACAAATGCTATCCCACACGACTTTGCGGGATGGCTTGCAGCAAAGTCGGCTTCTTTACCGTTGGATGATCAAATCAACGGTTAGATTTACATTCAGGAAGTGACCAATCACTTTCGGAAAAGATCCACCACTTTCGAAACGGACCCACCACTTCTACTAAAGGGTTCAAGGCTGTTACATCTGGGTTTTAACATGATCTAACGGTAAAAAAGCCGCTTTGAGTGAAGTCATCCCGCAAAATCGTGTGGGATAGCACTGCTCTATGAAAAAACCAAAGCATTGTGGGAAGTGAGAAGATCACGAAAGATATCCAAGTCTTTAGATTTGACCCTGAAATGAGAGTTGAAATTCTCTTTGGGTAGAACATTTTTTTGTGTTTTGTGAACTTGCTTTTTCATTCACCTACTCTTGTACAAAAAAAAAAAGTAAGAATAAAAAGACAAAAAGGATATCAATAAAAATGCGTGAGAAAAACAATGGACATAAAAATCTTTCTTGTTGATCTCATTCTTTTGTGTAGAATGACAACACAAAAGGAAAACTAAAAAGAAAGGAATGTTTAACACGCAAGGTGATGATATTCCCAAATACAGTTGAAGTTGAATCACTTGATTCTAAATAAGGATAAGAGACAGGGAATTGTGGTGACAAGAAACTTTCTTAGTTCCAAGTAATTCCTAGATCATTTCTTTGTAAATGCTTTTCTAAATTTCTAGACCAAAAGGTTCCTCCTGATAGGTGTAGAATACACCTAATTTACTAGTTAGTAGTTATGCTTTCTTTGCTATTTTTCTTGCGAATTATGTACTTTACGTGTGTTTTTGAGTTATTAGGTACTATGGAGTCGCACGGAGGAAAAGAAGAAGAAATTACTCTATTTGAGCAAAAAGGGCAAAATTGTCATTTCCATGGCAAACATTATCCAGAGCCGACCAAAGGTTAAGGGGTAACCCACAGAAGTGCTAAAGGCACCATGGCAGAAACTAAAGACAACAGCTGTGACTAAGGGGTGACCACTAGTGTTATAGGGCACTCAATCTGGGGTGACCCTTATCTTATGTAGTGGGATCTCGTTATCAATTCCTGACTCTTATCTCTACCTTAAATCGAGAGTTATCTCTTACTCTCAATCAATTTCACCTGAAAGAGAGAAGAGGCGCAGCTATGAATCAAGGTCGGGAGAAATAGAGTTGAAGCTCAGGGAGATGGAGAGTATCGTCGCTGTTGAACAAGCAGAGAGAGAAAAAATTGATGGGTTCTGTGAACCAGATCGAGAAGAGCTGGGGTGTTTAAGCTCGGATCTTCAGCTAAGAAACAAGAGATCGAACTGAGGTTAATCGAGATGGATGAAGCTGGTGTTGTGATGGGTTTTGTTAGTTGATTGAAGAACATTTATTCTTGCTATCGATGGATTCACGATGAAATGGATGAGTTACATGGGTTGGTGACGAAACTGATAGATTGACCAATTTTCAAGGGTGGTGATGCTCAAAGGGATCTGAGATTAAAATTTAAATGGGATTTTTGAGAAGCTTAGATACAGACGGGTTTAGGTTGATGTCTCCGATCGATTAATGGAAATGGTGATTCAAAGTCGGGAAGGAGAGTATCAAGGGGTTAATTCGATTAAGTTGGCAAATCGAGAAGAGTTCGTTCTAGCCGGAGTCTGTCGATTGATGAACAAACAAGGAACAATGGATCGTGTGAGAAAAGATCGTGTAACAGATGCAATTGAGCTTAGATGGGGGTTATGAGAAGAAGGCAATTTTGGTGATCGAAATGTTGCAGGCGTGTTAAGAAGTAGTCCTGGTGGTTGCTCGCAGTTGCAGTTTGAAATAGAGAAGGAATTGATGCTGTATTTCGATGCTGAAGCTCAATTTAAGAGATGGGTATGTTGCCATTGATTTCAGGTGGAGATTAGAACCTGAGATAGAGAAGCTGCAGAATTGAGATGAAGTTTCCATGGTTTCTGCTGTTATGGAATGGCTTGAGGCAAAGAGATTTGAGCTCAAGGTTTGGCTGTGGCTGTAATTGTGTTGCTTTGGAGTCTGTGGTAATTGAATGCCAGACGGCAGTTAGCAAATGGCAGTGATGTTGCGGTGATTTCAGGTAGAATAAGGATGTCGCAGCCGCAATATGGTGAATAAGAAAAGTCGCAGGTGGACTGAATGGCTGTGGATGGAATTGGCATTACAAGATGGAGCTGGTAACTGTGTATCCGTGGCCGGGAGCTGCCATTGATGGGTTGAGAAGGAAGATACAAATGTCGAAGCTGTGAGATGGCCAGGTGACGGCAGTTCTTAAGGGTGGATTAAGCCGAGCAACAACAGTCGATGAGGTCCGAGGTGAAGCAAATGGAGTGAGCTGTTGTCGTAGCGAGAGATTAGTGGGGCCGAACCGCAGTCCGGTGACGAGTTGAAGTAAGCCGGGTGATGGGTGTATGCGCATTGGCTAGGCATAAGCGAGGTGAAATAATGAAGAGAAAATGGTTGCTTGAGTGTAATTTGGCTCGCCGAGATGGAACCGTTGAGACTATATGAGTCCGAGCTACGAAATGGAATGTGTGTTTGAAATTGCACTTTGCTGCAATGGGTTGTGGTTGTGAGATGAAGGTGAAGCTGTTGAGCTTGTATGCCGTGACATGAAATGGGTGGAGCTACAAGGAAGTGAAATAGGTTGAGTTGGCAGTCTGAGGCATGAATGGAAGGTGATTACGATGGGTTTGAAGTGATGAGAGTCATGGAAATGGAGCTGAAATTGCAAAGACTTGAAGGATGAAGCAGAGCCATAATGGTCGGATCGAGTTGATGATGCGCCATCTTGGTGCAAGACACGATTCCGGCTCGTGCAAGACCGCAAATGGCCTAGGCCAAGGTGACTCAGCCCGACTCATCCGATGCAGACCCTGACTCACCTTGATATGAACCTGACTCACCTGACAGACCCTGACTCTTCCTGACTCGGTCTGACCGAGTTGAATCAAGCTGACCGAGTTGACCCGACCGATCCGACCCGTTGACCGGTGACCGGGCAGACTTTGCCGGTCACCTGAGGTACTTTTCCGGCGACTTTTCCGGCGGGATTCCGGCCATAATCCCAGTTTTCCGGCGAGCGTTTTTGGGACAAAATTTCTACACGGGTTTCTCTCCATGGTGGGCCGGGTGAATTTCCAACTAATGGACTTTGAAGACAAAACCTAGTTTTGGAAGGAGAAAAAAAGACTACAAAAGGGAAGACTTCTACAATGTTTGAAAGGACGTTTTATTATCTCATTTCTACTATTATTCTAGGGTTTAGAACCATGAAGTTTTTTCTCTTTCTTCTTGTTATGAACTCCTTGAATATGAGTACCTAAGTTTATTATTGGTTATGGAATAGTTGGATTTCACATAATATGATTCTTTGATTCAATATATTAGTTTTGTCTCATAATTATCGTTTGCAATTCTCTGGAAATATTGTTTTATGATTGATTGATTGTTTTGTCAAGTTGCAAATTGGTAGAACTTCTAATCACATCTATTGCTAGTTTAGGGTTTATTATACGCAAAAGTGATATTCCTTGAATACAAGTAGCATAATATGATTATGGTTTGTAGTGATATATTCTTATGATCATATGTGAATCGTAACCTTTGTTAAATTGAATTAGTGCGCTTTCCACGTTCAATTGCTTTGATTGGCCTGATTTCATAGAACTTAACGCATCTAGGGAATTAAACTTGATTAGTGCTTTTACACGTTAGGTTGTTCCTTTAGGTAGAATTCATATTCGCATCTTTTAATGTGTTTGTTGATGACATGAGGAGATTTGCGGGATATTCTTGCGATCAAGGTATTCTAGGGTCTTTGATAAAGTTGAGATTAAATATCAATTCTAGTTATTGTGAAAAGCATGTTAGTGAATGAAAACGAAATCCTTAACCAATATCTCTTCTATCTTATTTGTTTGCTTATTTGTTTCTTTGCTTTTATATTTGCTTAGTTTATAAAATCACAAAACCCGGTGTTACTTATAGGGAACCGAAACAATTTGACAACCTAGACCTCTCTGTGGGATCGATCCTTTCTTGCCCTTGCTATATTTATATTTTAAGTAGTAAGAAAGTGTAAATTATTTTTGACGCTTACGACCGCGGTCAAATTTTAGTTGGATTATGAACTCCTTGAATATGAGTACCTAAGTTTATTATTGGTTATGGAATAGTTGGATTTCACATAATATGATTCTTTGATTCAATATATTAGTTTTGTCTCATAATTATCGTTTGCAATTCTCTGGAAATATTGTTTTATGATTGATTGATTGTTTTGTCAAGTTGCAAATTGGTAGAACTTCTAATCACATCTATTGCTAGTTTAGGGTTTATTATACGCAAAAGTGATATTCCTTGAATACAAGTAGCATAATATGATTATGGTTTGTAGTGATATATTCTTATGATCATATGTGAATCGTAACCTTTGTTAAATTGAATTAGTGCGCTTTCCACGTTCAATTGCTTTGATTGGCCTGATTTCATAGAACTTAACGCATCTAGGGAATTAAACTTGATTAGTGCTTTTACACGTTAGGTTGTTCCTTTAGGTAGAATTCATATTCGCATCTTTAATGTGTTTGTTGATGACATGAGGAGGTTTGCGGGATATTCTTGCGATCAAGGTATTCTAGGGTCTTTGATAAAAGTTGAGATTAAATATCAATTCTAGTTATTGTGAAAAGCATGTTAGTGAATGAAAACGAAATCCTTAACCAATATCTCTTCTATCTTATTTGTTTGCTTATTTGTTTCTTTGCTTTTATATTTGCTTAGTTTATAAAATCACAAAACACGGTGTTTTATATAGGAAACCATAACAATTTGACAACCTAGACCTCTCTGTGGGATCGATCCTTTCTTGCCCTTGCTATATTTATATTTTGAGTAGTAAGAAAGTGTAATTTATATTTGTGTCGGGTGACAACCGGTCAAATTTTGGCGCCGTTCTGGGGAGGCAGCGGTTGTTAATTGTTTTTGGTTTCTTATTTTTGTATTTAGTTTTTGTTTTATTTTTTATTATTTTCTGGGTTTTAACCTTGGTTTGAGAATCTTATTTCAGGTGCTTATTTCTATGGAAGGAGCATATTGGAACAATGATTACGGTTTTCAACAACCTCAACAATATGATAACTACCAATTCCATGGGTATAATCAAAACCAATTCATTGGTTATGACCAATATCCATGGAACCTTGTGGTTTTCCTCAATAACCTTATGACGGGTATGTGTGTGAACAACAACAAGGATGGGAGGATTCTTATGCTCGTGAACAAAAAGTCTCTAATTTTATAGATCAAGTTTCCAACTTTTTACAAGAGGAATTTAAAAAAGCTAAAGAGACTACAAACGAGCAACTCCAAGAACTTCGTGAAGGTATGGCTAGCTTGCGAAGAGGCATTGATCAATACAAGGAAGATATGGATAATTCTAATGTGCATTGATAAGCACGTAAGTGCGACATTTTTATACCCGCATTTACACTAGCTAGGTCTCGATATTTGGCTAATAATGTTGTTTTAAGTCATTTACAGGAATTACAAATGAAACCCGTTCATCCGGAAAATAAATGGCTAAACGATGAGCTGAATGGCGTTTGCGACAACAAAGCTCAAGGAAGCAAAAGAGGCCGAGCCTGTGGTGGTCTGCCTTGTACGCCCATTCTGCTAACCACTCGAGCCACTTGCTTGGCTTTTTCTTTTCACGGACAGAGCAAATGGTGGAATAAAGAAAGTGGGATACGTGGCAGCTCTTCCACCACATTCTTTTTGTGTTATTCTCTTCAACATTTTCATTCCCTTCTTATCAAAAGAAAAGGGATCTGAGCATAAATTCTAGTGGAGGAATTCTCATTTTTCCTGGCTATTATTACAACCGTTTTCAATGGCGAGAGATCGAGATTCAGTGAGAAAGAGCTAGGGCATGCAGCAGCAATTAAATCGGGGAGTTCTCATGTGGGTATGCAAATGAGATTGAAGTTACAAAGAAGAACGAACACAGATTTTGGGGGTTTTGAGGTTCGATTTGGTTTGCAATCAATTGGAGAAGGTTAATTCAGTTCCATGGGGATGCAGATTAAAAGGTACCCAACCATTAATACTTCATTTCATTCATATCCATGGTGTTTTTTTCTTGTGTTTGGGGGTTTGCCTTGAATCGAAATTAGATCAATTTGAGTTATGAAGAGAGAAACTACATGAGATGGTGGTCATTTATCTCCGTTTTGGGGTTACATGTAGAACAAGGATGAACCGATGTTCAAATTCGGTTAACGGTGGTGTTGGATTAATGGAGAAACGAAACTGAGAAGATGCAGTCTGTTGAATGGGTTCTATTACCATCAGTTGGTGTTTTGAACCGTAAAGACAGTGTTGATGATTACTTCGGCAGTGGATTGTTGGGGAGTAGTGGCGAGACTTGGTGAAGGCCTGAGCTTAGTCAGAATCAGAATTGGTGCGTGGTTAGTTGAGGAAGAGATAAACTTTTCCCCCCAATCTAGGAAGTGTTTGAATCAGTCTTTAGAGATGAGTGTGTTATGTACCCAATGGAGAGATGAATAAGGCAGAAAACAGTGGTTGAATCCGGAAGTCGAGAACAAGTCACAACCTTTGTGTATAAAGGAGAACAACAACCAACCAAGAGGGGTACGACTGAATACCGCATTCTTAATTTTATTTGCTTTCTATCTTAGTTCAGTTCTTTTTAGTTCTATTGTGTGTTAGAGTTTTTCATTCAATACTTTTTAATGGCTATCTACACAACAATGAGAAGCTAAACCCCTCTCTGCCAAGACTAGAGGGGAAGCTTAATGGGTTTTAGTATTATTTATAGTGATCATAAATGAATTCCATGTTTTAGTCCATTTCTTGTCTATGTTTTGATTGCATTTTGTGTTGATGATGTTGACAAACTTCATAGATTCATTGTGATTTCTGATACATTGAATGCTAGGGAATCCCTGTGACATTTCTCAATTGAGCTTTATTTTAGAAACATAATCAATCAGTCATGAATTGGTATCTGTTTTGGTTACTTTAAAAATCCCAATTGCTATATATTAGGGTAGAACGAATCATTATTCAGTTCTATTCGAGTTATAATTTGATCACATAATACTTGAACACATTAAGTGAAACCTCAAGGTCTTGGTAGTTCCACAACATTATTTCTCTCTTTTACAAATTTACTCGCATTCACAACTCAATTACAAATCAAAATTATATTATTGCTTTGCTAAACAATTTTTCTGAGCACCAACAATCTCTGTGGTTCGAACGACTATACTACAATTCTTTATCTTTGATACTCTGAAAAGAGAGATCAAATTTTGGCGCCGCGGGCCGGGGATTGTTTAGTGTTCCTTAGAATTAAGTGCTTTGCATCGGTTTATTTTTAGTTTTGTTTTAGAGTCTACCGACTTGTTGGTTCTTAACAGGGGAGTAAGATAGCTCTAAAGACTTGGCGACATTAGGAGCTGCTACGGGTGCAGGGAACAAGTGCTGTTGCTTCGGTTGTGATTAGGTGAAATATTGCCGAAATCACGGCCACTTGGGTAACATTGTATCCGTTCCTTGTTTCTTTTGTGTATGCAATATTCTAGGTCCGATCAATTAAATCGATTAGTTAGATTTCACCGTTTACCTAATAGGGTATTACCAAATCACCCTAGTCATCCAATGGCAAAGTGAAGCCGAGAGATTAGCGGCCGAGGCCGAAGTGCTAGATTAGCTGCTGACCGAAGCCAATGCTGATGGACCTAGAACCCTTAGGGAGTATTTACGGGAAAAGGACTTCTACACCTTCTTGTATAGTTCTTCCGGCTAATGCTGGCAATGTGTCAATTAAGTATGGGCGGATACAAGCACCGCCTAAGTTTCATGGTTTAGAATCCGAGAGTCCATACATACATTTGAAAGAATTTGATGAAGTCTCGTACTACTATGCCTTTTGTTGCTGCAACTCAAGATGTTGTAAACTGAAATTGTTTCCATTTTCTCTAAAGGAGAAGGCTAAGATTTGGTTGCATTCTTTGCGACCAAATACCATTACGACATGGAATGAAATGACTAGAGAGTTTCGAAAAGTTTTTTCCGATTCACAAAACCATCACTCTTCGCAAAAACATTATGAATTTTTCTCAAAATGAACATGAGTCTTTTTTCGAGTGTTGGGAGAGGTTTAAAGACTTACTTTCTAGCTGCCCTCATCATGGTTATGAAATTTGGAGAGTTATTAATTTTTTTTATGATGGTCTGAATTCTGGTATGCGTCAATTTGTTGAAATGATGTGTAATGGGGAATTTCGAATAAGTCACCCGATGATGCTTGGAGTTATTTCGATTCGCTAGCCGAAAATGCCCAAAATTGGGATACTTGGGCACACGGATAAAAATAAGTCCAAATCCTTAGCTAGCTCTAGGCCTGGAATGTATGTGCTGAGTGAGGAAGATGATTTGAATGCTAAAATTGCTAGCTTGCATAGGAAAGTTGATGCTATTCAGAAACCAAATGTAGTTAAGGTAGCTAACTCGGTAGAACATGCTTGTGGTATTTGCGAAAGTCTGGAACACTACACTAAGGATTGTCCTACGATCCCAGCATTTCAAGAAGTGTTACATGACCAAGCAAATGCCATGAATACTTACAAAAGACCTTTTAGCTCACCTTATTCGGAAACATATAATCCTAATTGGCGAAATCACCCTAATTTCAGTTGGAGGAATGGTCCTACTATGAATGATGTTAATGTTCCTCAAGGGTCTTCATCTAGTAATCCTTATGTGCCACCTCACAAGAAGACTCTTGAGGATACTTTACAAACTTTTATGCAGGACAGACTCAAATAAATCGAGAATACCTTACAGACTTTGGATGATTTGAAAACTAGCATAGGACGTATTGAATCACGTCTCAATGTTAGGGAGAAAGGGACATTACCCGCCCAAACTCAACCTAACCCGAAAGGCCAGTATGAAGCTAATAATGCTAATATTGAACAAGCTAAGGTTGTTACAACACTTAGAAATGGTAAGGTGATAGAGACTCCGATGAAGGTAAACGAACCCGAGAAGTCTCCAAAACCCAAGGGTGGTGACTGTCACAGTGATACTAAAAATGAAAATTCTGATGTTGATAAGAAATTGCATGCTCCATTTCCTCATCGTTTATTGTCTACTAAACCATTGCACGATAATAAAGATATTCTTGATATTTTTGCAGGGTGAAAGTAAACATTCCTCTCTTGAGTGTGATTAAGCAAATTCCGCTTACGCCAAGTTCATAAAGGATCTTTGCACCATCAAAAGGAAGCATAATGTGCGAGAAAAAGGCTTTCCTCACGGAAAGGTAAGTGCTATTCTTAAACACAACACTCCTCCCAAATATAAAGATCCGGGATGCCCTACTATTTCTTGTATAATAGGGGATTTCGTGATCAAACAAGCACTTCTCGGATTTGGGAGCTAGTGTAAACCTCATACCCTTCTCGGTTTACGAGCAGTTGGGCTTAGGTGAATTAAAACCCACCTCGGTCACTCTACAACTTGCGGACAGATCGGTTAAAGTACCGAGAGGGGTAGTTGAGGATGTGTTAGTTCAAATCGATAAATTTTATTATCCAGTGGATTTTATTGTTTTGGATACTCAACTTTGTGGTTAATACTAGTAATGAAATACCTATCATCTTAGGTCGTCCTTTCCTTGCAACTGCCAATGCTTTGATTAATTGTCGAAACGGTATAATGAATCTTTCTTTTGGTAACATGACCGTTGAATTAAACATCTTTGATGCATGTAAATATCCGAGTGGCAGTGATGATATCCATGAGGTTAGTATGATTGAAACAATTGTGCAGAAAAGTTATCTCATCTAGAAGCTAGGGATGCATTAGAAGCCGTCTTCTTAACCTTTTGGATTTCGATGAGGATGGATCCATTGAAGAAGTCAATTCGATTCTTTGGATTCATCCCCATTACTTTGGATACGAGATAAGTGGCGGTCTAGATTTGAATCACTTCCAATCGGTGAGACCAAGCCACTGCCCTCATCCATAGAATTCCCAAAGCTTGACCTTAAGCCACTTCCTAGTGACCTGAAATATGCTTTTTTGGGTCAAAATGAAACATTTCCAAGTAATTATATCAGCTGAACTTAGTGAAGAGCAAGAAGTGATGCTTTTGGATGTTCTTAGGAAGCAGAAGTGCCATAGGATGGACTATTGCAGACTGAAAGGAATTGACCCTAGTATTTGTACACATAAGATTAACTTGGAAGAGAATGCAAGACCTTGTCGACAAGGTCAGCGTAGGTTGAATCCTCACATGAAAGATGTTGTTAAAGCTGAAATTCTTAAGCTATTAGATGTAGGTATGATCTATCCTATTTCTGATAGTGAATGGGTCGATCCAACCCAAGTAGTTCCTAAGAAACGGTATTACGCAGTTGTTGAGAATGAGAATAATGAACCGATCCCAACTAGGAAGGTCAGCGGTTGGCGTGTTTGCATTGATTATCGTAAGTTGAATTCTGTTAGTAGGAAAGATCATTTTCCTTTGCCGTTTATTGATGAAATTCTTGAGCGACTTGCAGGTCATAAGTTCTATTGCTTTCTCGACGGATACTCGGGCTACAATCAAGTGGAGATTGCTCGAGAAGATCGGGGAAAAGACGACTTTTACATGCCCGTATGGAACCTTTGCTTACAAACGAATGCCCTTTGGCTTATGCAATGCACCAAAGAACGTTCCAACGTCTCATGCTAAGTATTTTTTTCTGATATGGTTGGTAAGAATTTGGAAGTATTTATGGATGATTTCTCAATCTTTGGTGATAGTTTTACTGATTGCTTGAATCACTTAGAGTTAGCTCTGATTCGTTGCACTGAAACAAATCTTGTTCTCAACTGGGAAAAGTGTAACTTTATGGTTTCTAGAGGAAATGTGTTAGGTCATGTTGTTTCATCTCAGGGACTTGAGGTAGATAAAGCTAAAACTGACTGATTTCACATTTGGCAGATCCAAAGAATGTTAAGGAAATAAGGTCTTTTCTTGGACATGCGGGATTTTACCGAAGGTTTGTTAAGGACTTTAGTAAAATCTCCAGGCCCCTGTGCAATCTCTTATCAAAAGACAAGGACTTTGTGTTTGATGAAGAGTGCAAAATAGCTTTTGAAAAGCTAAAGACCTTATTGACTACAGCTCCGATCATTCAACCCCCTAATTGGTTGTTACCATTTGAGATAATGTGTGATGCTAGCGACTTTGCGATTGGAGCTGTTTTAGGACAAAGGGTTCAAAAGTTACCATGTGTTATTTATTATGCAAGCCGTACCTTAAATGATGCACAATGTAACTATTCCACTACGGAAAAAGAGTTTTTGTCTGTCGTGTTTGCTTTGGATAAGTTCAGGTCATATCTAGTCGGATCTAAAGTTATTGTGTACACCGACCATGCTGCCCTTAAGCATCTTTTGTCAAAGAAAGATGCGAAACCTAGACTAATTAGGTGGGTTCTTCTTTTGCAAGAGTTCAACCTAGAAATCAGAGATAAGAAAGGATTTGAGAATGTGGTGGCTGATCATCTATCTAGGATAGTACTTGAGTCGTCTTTTCAAAGTGATGTTGTCGAAACTTTTCCTGATGAACAGTTGTTTAGTGTGTCACTAACACCTTGGTATGCAGACATCGCAAACTATCTTCTTTGTAGGTTACATTCCACTCATTGGACTCAACAAGACAAGACAAAGTTCTTTGTCAAGTGCAAAACTTTACGTGGGATGATCCGTTTTTGTTTAAAGTTTGCCCGAGATCAGCCGATTCGAAGGTGTGTACCAGAAGTTGAACACCAAAGTATCTTGAATTTCATCACTCCGGTGCTTGTGGAGGACACTTTTCGTGTAAGAAAACCGCCCTCAAAATTCTCGCAATGTGGTTTTTACTTGGCCGACTCTTTTCAAAGATGCATACTTGTTTTGCAAAGCATGTGAAAGATGCCAAAAGGTAGGAAGAAATTCTCGACGAGATATGATGCCATTGAATCCTATTTTGATTGTCGAAATTTTTGATGTATGGGGCATAGACTTTATGGGCCCATTTCCTTCTTCTTATGGTTATCAATATATATTGGTTGTTGTTGACTACGTATCTAAGTGGATTGAAGTCGTTGCTTGCGGGGATAATGATAGTAAGGTTGTTACTAATTATCTAGATTTGGTACCCTAGGGCTATTATTAGCGATAGAGAGGTACTCACTTTTGTAACAAATCCTTTGAAAAGCTAATGAAATCATATGGCATTACTCATAAAGTAGCTACGGCATATCACCCTCAAACGAGTGGTCAAGTAGAAGTTTCCAACAGAGAGATAAAAGCTATATTGCATAAGACTCGTAAACCCAAATCGCAAGGATTGGTCACTACGACTTATTGATGCGTTGTGGGCTTATAGGACAGCTTTCAAAACTCCATTAGGAATGTCTCCTTATAGGCTTGTATTCGGAAAAGCATGTCATCTACCTGTAGAGTTAGAACATAAAGCTTATTGGGAAATCAAAAGCTTAATTTTGACCTAGATCGAGCGGTGAACATAGGAAATTGCAAATGAATGAACTCGAAGAAATCAAACGAGGCCTATAATACTTCAGGGAACTATAAAGCTAAAATGAAAATGTTTCATGATAAGCACATTATTAGGAAAACATTTGAACCTTTAGATAAAGTTCTTCTTTATGATTCTCGACTACATTTATTTCTGGCAAGCTTAAATCTCGATGGACAGTCCATTTATTGTTAAGAATGTCTTTCCTTATAGTACTGTTGAGATTTAAAATCCAAATAGTGGCAATATTTTTAAGGTTAATGGGCAGAGGTTGAAGCCATTTTTGGAACTTGTGAATCCAGATTTCGATACCACGACTCTGGAGGATCCTTCTTATTTTTGATTGGTTGTGTTTTGCAGATGTCCGGGCCGGAGACATAAAATTCAGCGCTTTAGGAGACAACCCTCTTCGATGTGTTTGTGGGTATCACATTTGGAAGCCCTCACGAGACAGGACTCGTCCTCTTGTGCGAGCTTGAGGTTTAAAGGCTTGTTGCATGGGCTAAATGCCGAGGAACCGACTGCGAAAGTGGTAAAATAATGAAGTTTTATTTTCTTTCTTTTCTTTATCATGATTAATCAACCCTTTTCACTTTTGAACTGTTTTTAACCACTGCCACATTGGGGACAATGTAGAAATTAAGTGTGGGGGAGTTTTGGGGTAAATTAAATCCATGCTTTTCTGATTCTTTGTCTGCATATTCATTGTTTCATCGTTTGCTCGTACATTTTAATTCAAAAAAAAAAAAAAAAAAAAAAAAAAAAAAAAAAAGTGGAAATTTTACATGATAAGATCAGCTGTTTAGCGGTCTTTCTACACCACCGTTTAGTGGTTTTGTCTAGATGTTTAGCGGACATTTTCAATCCAATTTGTTTAGCGGACACCTTTAATCTAGTCATTTTAGCGGATTTGTCTTGCTTGTTTAGCAGACATTGCTCAACCACTGTTTAGTGGTTCCGTCTATTGTTTAGCAGACGTCTCTCCATATCCAGCTGTGTAGCGAGGATATAATTTTTTCTTCTTTTGCTCGGGACTAGCAAAATGTAAGTGTGGGGGAGTTGATAAGCACGTAAGTGCGACATTTTTATACCCGCATTTACACTAGCTAGGTCTCGATATTTGGCTAATAATGTTGTTTTAAGTCATTTACAGGAATTACAAATGAAACCCGTTCATCCGGAAAATAAATGGCTAAACGATGAGCTGAATGGCGTTTGCGACAACAAAGCTCAAGGAAGCAAAAGAGGCCGAGCTCGTGGTGGTGTCGCCTTGTACGCCCATTCTGCTAACCACTCGAGCCACTTGCTTGGCTTTTTCTTTTCACGGACAGAGCAAATGGTGGAATAAAGAAAGTGGGATACGTGGCAGCTCTTCCACCACATTCTTTTGTGTTATTCTCTTCAACATTTTCATTCCTTCTTATCAAAAGAAAAGGGATCTGAGCATAAATTCTAGTGGAGGAATTCTCATTTTTCCTGGCTATTATTACAACCGTTTTCAATGGCGAGAGATCGAGATTCAGTGAGAAAGAGCTAGGGCATGCAGCAAAGAATTAAATCGGGAGTTCTTATGTGAGTATGCAATGAGATTGAAGTTCTGAGCAACGAACACAGATTTTGGGGGTTTTGAGGTTCGATTTGGTTTGCAATCAATTGGAGAAGGTTAATTAGGCCCATGGGGATGCAGATTAAAGGTACCCAACCATTAATACTTCATTTCATTCATATCCATGGTGTTTTTTTCTTGTGTTTGGGGTTTGCCTTGAATCGAAATTAGATCAATTTGAGTTATGAAGAGAGAAACTACATGAGATGGTGGTCATTATCTCCGTTTTGGGATTACATGTAGAACAAGGATGAACTGATGTTCAAAATCAGTTAACAGTGGTGTTGGATTAATGGAGAAACGAAACTGAGAAGATGCAGTCTGTTGAATGGGTTCTATTACCATCAGTTGGTGTTTTGAACCGTAAAGACAGTGTTGATGATTACTTCATATTTGGGCAAGATGGATTGTTGGGGAGTAGTGGCGAGACTTGGTGAAGGCCTGAGCTTAGTCGAATCGAATTGGTGCGTGGTTAGTTGAGGAAGAGATAAACTTTTCCCCCCAATCTAGGAAGTGTTTGAATCAGTCTTTAGAGATGAGTGTGTTATGTACCCAATGGAGAGATGAATAAGGCAGGAAAACAGGGTTGAATCCGGAAGTCAGAGAACAAGTCACAACCTTTGTGTATAAAGGAGAACAACAACCAACCAAGAGGGGTCCGATAGAATACTTGCATTCTTAATTTTATTTGCTTTCTATCTTAGTTCGGCTTCTTTTTAGTTCTATTGTGTGTTAGAGTTTTTCATTCAATACTTTTTAATGGCTATCTACACAACAATGAGAAGCTAAACCCCTCTCCGCCAAGACTAGAGGGGAAGCTTAATGGGTTTTAGTATTATTTATAGTGATCATAAATGAATTCCATGTTTTAGTCCATTTCTTGTCTATGTTTTGATTGCATTTTTGTGTTGATGATGTTGACAAACTTCATAGATTCATTGTGATTTCCGGATACATTGAATGCTAGGGAATCCCTGTGACATTTCTCAATTGAGCTTTATTTTAGAAACATAATCAATCGGTCATGAATTGGTATCTGTTTTGGTTACTTTAAAAATCCCAATTGCTATATATTAGGGTAGAACGAATCATTATTCGTTCTACTCGAGTTATAATTTGATCACATAATACTTGAACACATTAAGTGAAACCTCAAGGTCTTGGTAGTTCCACAACATTATTTCTCTCTTTTACAAATTTACTCGCATTCACAACTCAATTACAAATCAAAATTATATTATTGCTTTGCTAAACAATTTTTCCGAGCACCAACAATCTCTCGTGGTTGAACGACTATACTACAATTCTTTATCTTTGATACTCTGAAAAGAGAGATCATGCATATGGTTTGTGATGAATATTTGATTGATGCTAATGTTGAAAAAGGGCAATCCTTGGGCACTTTCGTGGATAATTGTGTAGTTAACTCAACTCTTGATCGTAATAATGATCATTCACCTATTCAAAAGGATGAGTTAGAGATTAGCAACACTAATTTCAGCGAGGAACAATCTTATGTTGACTATGATAGTGACGGTGATTATGATACATTGCTTGAACCAACTCATGGTGACATCTCCGAGGAGTCTTTTTGGGATCAAGATGAAGATGCAGAGGAATATGTCGACACTTGTGTAGATTACTCGAGCATTGATCTTAATAATGATCAAGAGCCTATTCAAAGGGTGGAGCTTGAGGATGATGCATTTTCGAGTGTTCTAAAAAAGTTTCTTATGATAAAATTTGGATCCGCAAAGAGTATGTGCCTTACAACAAAAAGGAGGAATATGTTGAGAATGAAACCGGTTTAACCAATATTGTGGAAGACCCAATTGAGCTTGCAAAGGATTGTAATGATGATGTTTATGTCGATACTTTGGTTAAGGCGGAAACGGACGAAGAATGGTTGCAAGGTTTGATAGAGGACCATGATATACAAGAGGTGAATAATTCACTTGAGTTTTTCAAGGATGAAGAGGATTCCGTGATACAAGAGATTGTGCAAGGTTTATCTAACCCTTTGCCTATTATTTCTTCTCCTTTACCTCTTATTGGTTTGAATGTATGTGCTTCGAGAATATTGTTGAATGACTTTGTTTCTCGTTTTCCGCCATTAGAGACACTTGATTCTCATACTATGCAGGTTATGGAACCAGAAACCGTGGAGGTACCCGACTTATATATTCTTTTTACACTTCCATGTGTGGACAAGAATAAGTGTGGGGGAAGCTTTTATCGGTTCATAGCTTCACTTTTGCTTTATATTACTAATATTTGTGTGAAGCTAGTGTTTGCAAAACAGGTTCTATGGACGGATCCCCAACTTTTCAGATTATTGGTGTATGGGGAATGAATCTTACAAGAAGCTAAGTCGGGCCGTCGACTTTAAAACAAGCGCTAAGTGGGAGGCAACCCACCGGTTTTGTATCTCTTATCCTTTTGCTTTTTATTTTTGTTTCATTTATTTATTTTTTACTGTTTTTATATCATATTTGCATCCCTATGTTTAATTTCATTGAGTCCGTAATCTATCTTAGAAGAGAATTATGACGAATACCTTTTCGTCAGAAAATTTCAGACTGCGCGTAGTTCAGTCCAGAGACCATAACTGTCAGACCGTTTATCAAAACACTGTGAAATTTTGACACTGTGTAGAAAACACGTAGGTGAACAACTTTTGTGAAATGGAGTTTTTCCAAATTCCTTACCAATTTGCACAGTTTTTGCGTTTTATCTGCTGTTACGTCAGAATTCAGAACTTTCGGTTTTACACATTGAGGACAATGTGAAGTTTAAGTGTGGGGGAGCATTATATGTTTGTATAGTTTGTTTTTGACACCATTAGTGGATGGAACCATTTTGAATGCAGGAGTTGAGGAACCAATTAACTAAAAGGGAAGAATATAGCTCGTAAATCACAAATTAACATGATAGTTGTTACCATATCTCGGAATATCACCATATCACATTCTATTTTTATTTTTCCATATTTATCTATTGTTCTCTAAGTGCTTTGGTGGGTCACTAAAATCAACGTGTTATTACTGCTAGGATGAAATAGAGTGGTTGAGTTACTAAAAAAAAAAAAAAAAATTTTTAAAAAATATTTTTTAAAAAAAAAAAAAAAAAAAAGAGACCGACCAATTAGACCAAAACGGAATAAAAAGACACTTGGGAATAGCAGTATGTGTGAAACGTAGTCCCCTGTCTCCGTCGCCTAAACAAGAGTGGAATGCAGGATCCAAGGCAACTATCATGTACTTGCTGACAAGAAGCATGCGCTTGGATCCAAAAGATCTAATCATGCCGTCTAAAAAAAAAAAAAAAAAAGAGAAATTGGATCCAGTTTGATCCAATCATAAAAAAAAAAATTATTATTGTGTTGAATAAAGTCACTCTTGGTTCCCGTGTATATGCCAATTGATTTGATGTAGCATTCAGCACGAAGTAGCTCAATCCAATAGGATTAGGTTCATCTTAGTAGTGACCTTCAGACAGATATGGGAAACATCGAACACTTGTGAATATTCGCCAACATCTACATCTATATCCATCTTCTTAATCTTTTCATTGTGATTGTGGTTTGTTAGTTTCCGAGTATTGTGGCTTGTTCGACTATCTAAT
The DNA here is from genome assembly GCA_023531295.1 of Papaver armeniacum. Lineage (NCBI taxonomy): Eukaryota > Viridiplantae > Streptophyta > Magnoliopsida > Ranunculales > Papaveraceae > Papaver > Papaver armeniacum. Next base: position 61,454 of record JAJJWW010000603.1, read on the forward strand.
TAGAGTTTATTTACTAATATATGAATTGAATTTGCAAGGTACCTCCTCCTGTAGTCATTTTGGATTCGTTCATTGATTTGTCACGAATAGACGGAGTTTGAAATATAGGTTTTGTAGGTATATCTCTTGTAAACCTTCACGAGACTATAACTCGTCCACTAGGGACACCTAGGGGTTTAAAGGCTTGTTATTTATGCTAAAAGTGACCGTAGCCTCGACGACACGGAGTTGTATGTATCTTTTTAAATTGTTTTGTTTGATTTGCTCGAGGACTAGCAAAGTCTAAGTGTGGGGGAATCTGATAGGTGTAGAATACACCTAATTTACTAGTTAGTAGTTATGCTTTCTTTGCTATTTCTCTTGCGAATTATGTACTTTACGTGTGTTTTTGAGTTATTAGGTACTATGGAGTCGCACGGAGGAAAAGAAGAAGAAATTACTCTATTTGAGCAAAAAGGGCAAAATTGTCATTTCCATGGCAAACATTATCCAGAGCCGACCAAAGGTTAAGGGGTAACCCACGAAGTGCTAAAGGCACCATGGCGTAAACTAAAGACAACAAGTGTGACTAAGGGGTGACCACTAGTGTTATAGGGCACTCAACTGGGGTGACCCTTATCTTATGTAGTGGGATCTCGTTATCAATTCCATGGCTCTTATCTCTACCTTAAATCGAGAGTTATCTCTTACTCTCAATCAATTTCACCTGAAAGAGAGAAGAGGCGCAGCCATGAATCAAGGTCGGGAGAAATAGAGTTGAAGCTCAGGGAGATGGAGAGTATCGTCGCTGTTGAACAAGCAGAGAGAAAAAATTGATGGGTTCTGTGAACCAGATCGAGAAGAGCTGGGGTGTTTAAGCTCGGATCTTCACTAAGAAACAAGAGATCGAACCGAGGTTAATCGAGATGGATGAAGCCGGGTGTTGTGATGGGTTTTGTTAGTTGATTGAAGAATTCTTTGTCGATGGATTCACGATGAAATGGATGAGTTACGTGGGTTGGTGACGAAACCGATAGATTGACCAATTTGCAAGGGTGGTGATGCTCAAAGGGATCCGAGATTAAAATTTAAATGGGATTTTTGAGAAGCTTAGATACTGAGACGGGTTTAGGTTGATGTCTCCGATCGATTAATGGAAATGGTGATTCAAAGTCGGGAAGGAGAGTATCAAGGGGTTCTCATCTCGATTAAGTTGGCAAATCAAGAAGAGTTCGTTCTAGCCGGAGTCTGTCGATTGATGAACAAACAAGGAACAATGGATCTGTGTGAGAAAAGATCGTGTAAATGGATGCAATTGAGCTTAGATGGGGGTTATGAGAAGAAGGCAATTTTGGTGACTGAAATGTTGCAGGGCAGGTTAAGAAGTAGTCTGGTGGTTGCTCGCAGTTGCAGTTTGAAATAGAGAAGGAATTGATGCTGTATTTCGATGCTGAAGCTCAATTTAAGAGATGGGTATGTTGCCATTGATTTCAGGTGGAGATTAGAACCTGAGATAGAGAAGCTGCAGAATTGAGATGAAGTTTCCATGGTTTCTGCTGTTATGGAATGGCTTGAGGCAAAGAGATTTGAGCTCAAGGTTTGGCTGTGGCTGTAATTGTGTTGCTTTGGAGTCTGTGGTAATTGAATGCCAGACGGCAGTTAGCAAATGGCAGTGATGTTGCAGGTGATTTCAGGTAGAATAAGGATGTCGCAGCCGCAATATGGTGAATAAGAAAAGTAGCAGGTGGACTGAATGGCTGTGGATGGAATTGGCATTACAAGATGGAGCTGGTAATCTGTGTATCTGGTGCTGGGAGCTGCCATTGATGGGTTGAGAAGGAAGATACAAATGTCAAGCCGTGAGATGGCCAGTGACGGCAGTTCTTGCGGGTGGATTAAGTCGAGCAACAACAGCCGATGAGGTCCGAGGTGAAGCAAATGGAGTGATCTCGTTGTCGTAGCGAGAGATTGTAGGCCGAACCGTGTGTCCGGTGACGAGTTGAAGTAAGCTGGTGATGGGTGTATGCGCATTGGCTAGGCATAACTGAGGTGAAATAATGAAGAGAAAATGGTTGCTTGAGCTGTAATTTGGCTCTGCTGAGATGGAACTGTTGAGACTATATGAGTCTGAGCTACGAAATGGAATGTGTGTTTGAAATTGCACTTTGCTGCAATGGGTTGTGGTTGTGAGATGAAGGTGAAGTGTGCTGAGCTTGTATGCCGTGACATGAAATGGGTGGAGCTAGAAGGAAGTGAAATAGGTTGAGTTGGCAGTGCAGGCATGAATGGAAGGTGATTCTGATGGGTTTGAAGTGATGAGAGTCATGGAAATGGAGCTGAAATTGCAGCAACTTGAAGGATGAAGCATAGCCATAATGGCCGGATCGAGTTGATGATGCGCCATCTTGGTGCAAAGACGGTTCGGCTCCGTGCAAGACCGCAAATGGCCTAGGCCAAGGTGACTCGGCCCGACTCATCCGACAGACCCGACTCACCTTGATATGAACCCGACTCACCCGATGCACCCCGATTCTTCCCGACTCTGGCCTGACCGAGTTGAATCAAGCTGACCGAGTTGGCCCGACCGATCCGACCCGTTGACCGGTGACCGGGCAGACTTTGCCGGTCACCTGAGCTACTTTCCGGCGACTTTTCCGGCGGGATTCCGGCCATAATCCCAGTTTTCCGGCGAGCGTTTTTGGGTCATAATTTCTACACGGGTTTCTCTCCATGGTGGGCCGGGTGAATTTCCAACTAATGGACTTTGAAGACAAAACCTAGTTTTGGAAGGAGAAAAAAAAGACTACAAAAGGGAAGACTTCTACAATGTTTGAAAGGACGTTTTATTATCTCATTTCTACTATTATTCTAGGGTTTAGAACCATGAAGTTTTTTCTCTTTCTTCTTGTTATGAACTCCTTGAATATGAGTACCTAAGTTTATTATTGGTTATGGAATAGTTGGATTTCACATAATATGATTCTTTGATTCAATATATTAGTTTTGTCTCATAATTATCGTTTGCAATTCTTTGGAAATATTGTTTTATGATTGATTGATTGTTTTGTCAAGTTGCAAATTGGTAGAACTTCTAATCACATCTATTGCTAGTTTAGGGTTTATTATACGCAAAAGTGATATTCCTTGAATACAAGTAGCATAATATGATTATGGTTTGTAGTGATATATTCTTATGATCATATGTGAATCGTAACCTTTGTTAAATTGAATTAGTGCGCTTTCCACGTTCAATTGCTTTGATTGGCCTGATTTCATAGAACTTAACGCATCTAGGGAATTAAACTTGATTAGTGCTTTTACACGTTAGGTTGTTCCTTTAGGTAGAATTCATATTCGCATCTTTTAATGTGTTTGTTGATGGCATGAGGAGATTTGCGGGATATTCTTGCGATCAAGGTATTCTAGGGTCTTTGATAAAGTTGAGATTAAATATCAATTCTAGTTATTGTGAAAAGCATGTTAGTGAATGAAAACGAAATCCTTAACCAATATCTCTTCTATCTTATTTGTTTGCTTATTTGTTTCTTTGCTTTTATATTTGCTTAGTTTATAAAATCACAAAACCCGGTGTTATTTATAGGGAACCGAAACAATTTGACAACCTAGACCTCTTTGTGGGATCGATCCTTTCTTGCCCTTGCTATATTTATATTTTAAGTAGTAAGAAAGTGTAAATTATTTTTGACGCTTACGACCGCGGTCAAATTTTAGTTGGATTATGAACTCCTTGGATATGAGTACCTAAGTTTATTATTGGTTATGGAATAGTTGGATTTCACATAATATGATTCTTTGATTCAATATATTAGTTTTGTCTCATAATTATCGTTTGCAATTCTCTCGGAAATATTGTTTTATGATTGATTGATTGTTTTGTCAAGTTGCAAATTGGTAGAACTTCTAATCACATCTATTGCTAGTTTAGGGTTTATTATACGCAAAAGTGATATTCCTTGAATACAAGTAGCATAATATGATTATGGTTTGTAGTGATATATTCTTATGATCATATGTGAATCGTAACCTTTGTTAAATTGAATTAGTGCGCTTTCCACGTTCAATTGCTTTGATTGGCCTGATTTCATAGAACTTAACGCATCTAGGGAATTAAACTTGATTAGTGCTTTTACACGTTAGGTTGTTCCTTTAGGTAGAATTCATATTCGCATCTTTTAATGTGTTTGTTGATGACATGAGGAGGTTTGCGGGATATTCTTGCGATCAAGGTATTCTAGGGTCTTTGATAAAAGTTGAGATTAAATATCAATTCTAGTTATTGTGAAAAGCATGTTAGTGAATGAAAACGAAATCCTTAACCAATATCTCTTCTATCTTATTTGTTTGCTTATTTGTTTCTTTGCTTTTATATTTGCTTAGTTTATAAAATAACAAAACCCGGTGTTTTATATAGGAAACCATAACAATTTGACAACCTAGACCTCTCTGTGGGATCGATCCTTTCTTGCCCTTGCTATATTTATATTTTGAGTAGTAAGAAAGTGTAATTTATATTTGTGTCGGCTGACAACCGGTCAAATTTTGGAGCCGTTCTTTGGGGAGGCAGCGGTTGTTAATTGTTTTTGGTTTCTTATTTTTGTATTTAGTTTTTGTTTTATTTTTTCTTATTTTACGGGTTTTAACCTTGGTTTGAGAATCTTATTTCGGTGCTTATTTCTATGGAAGGAGCATATTGGAACAATGATTACGGTTTTCAATAACCTCAACAATATGATAACTACCAATTCCATGGGTATAATCAAAACCAATTCATTGGTTATGACCAATATTCCATGGAACCTTGTGGTTTTCCTCAACAACCTTATGACGGGTATGTGTGTGAACAACAACAAGGATGGGAGGATTCTTATGCTCGTGAACAAAAAGTCTCTAACTTTATAGATCAAGTTTCCAACTTTTTACAAGAGGAATTTAAAAAGCTAAAGAGACTACAAACGAGCAACTCCAAGAACTTCGTGAAGGTATGGCTAGCTTGCGAAGAGGCATTGATCAATACAAGGAAGATATGGATAATTCTAATGTGCATATGGTTTGTGATGAATATTTGATTGATGCTAATGTTGAAAAAGGGCAATCCTTGGGCACTTTCGTGGATAATTGTGTAGTTAACTCAACTCTTGATCGTAATAATGATCATTCACCTATTCAAAAGGATGAGTTAGAGATTAGCAACACTAATTTCAGCGAGGAACAATCTTATGTTGACTATGATAGTGACGGTGATTATGATACATTGCTTGAACCAACTCATGGTGACATCTCCGAGGAGTCTTTTTGGGATCAAGATGAAGATGCAGAGGAATATGTCGACACTTGTGTAGATTACTCGAGCATTGATCTTAATAATGATCAAGAGCCTATTCAAAGGGTGGAGCTTGAGGATGATGCATTTTCGAGTGTTCTAAAAAAGTTTCTTATGATAAAATTTGGATCCGCAAAAGAGTATGTGCCTTACAACAAAAAGGAGGAATATGTTGAGAATGAAACCGGTTTAACCAATATTGTGGAAGACCCAATTGAGCTTGCAAAGGATTGTAATGATGATGTTTATGTCGATACTTTGGTTAAGGCAGAAACAGACGAAGAATGGTTGCAAGGTTTGATAGAGGACCATGATATACAAGAGGTGAATAATTTACTTGAGTTTTTCAAGGATGAAGAGGATTCCGTGATACAAGAGATTGTGCAAGGTTTATCTAACCCTTTGCCTATTATTTCTTCTCCTTTACCTCTTATTGGTTTGAATGTATGTGCTTCGAGAATATTGTTGAATGACTTTGTTTCTCGTTTTCCGCCATTAGAGACACTTGATTCTCATACTATGCAGGTTATGGAACCAGAAACCGTGGAGGTACCCGACTTATATATTCTTTTTACACTTCCATGTGTGGACAAGAATAAGTGTGGGGGAAGCTTTTATCGGTTCATAGCTTCACTTTTGCTTTGTATTACTAATATTTGTGTGAAGCTAGTGTTTGCAAAACAGGTTCTATGGACGGATCCCCAACTTTTCAGATTATTGGTGTATGGGGAATGAATCTTACAAGAAGCTAAGTCGGGCCGTCGACTTTAAAACAAGCGCTAAGTGGGAGGCAACCCACCGGTTTTGTATCTCTTATCCTTATCCTTTTTATTTTTGTTTCGTTTATTTATTTTTTACTGTTTTTATATCATATTTGCATCCCTATGTTTAATTTCATTGAGTCCGTAATCTATCTTAGAAGAGAATTATGACGAATACCTTTTAAATCAGAAAATTTCAGACTGCGCGTAGTTCAGTCCAGAGACCATAACTGTCAGACCGTTTATCAAAACACTGTGAAATTTTGACACTGTGTATAAAACACGTAGGTGAACAACTTTTGTGAAATGGAGTTTTTCCAAATTCCTTACCAATTTGCACAGTTTTTGCGTTTTATCTGCTATTACGTCAGAATTCAGAACTTTCGGTTTTACACATTGAGGACAATGTGAAGTTTAAGTGTGGGGAGCATTATATGTTTGTATAGTTTGTTTTTGACACCATTAGTGGATGGAACCATTTTGAATGCAGGAGTTGAGGAACCAATTAACTAAAAGGGAAGAATATAGCTCAGAAATCACAAATTAACATGATAGTTGTTACCATATCTCGGAATATCACCATATCACATTCTATTTTTATTTTTCCATATTTATCTATTGTTCTCTAAGTGCTTTGGTGGGTCACTAAAAATCAACGTGTTATTACTGCTAGGATGAAATAGAGTGGTTGAGTTACTAAAAAAAAAATTGAAAAAAAAAAAAAAAAAAAAAAAAAGACCGACCAATTAGACCAAAACGGAATAAAAAGACACTTGGGAATAGCAGTATGTGTGAAACGTAGTCCCTGTCTCCGTCGCCTAAACAAGAGTGGAATGCAGGATCCAAGGCAACTATCATGTACTTGCTGACAAGAAGCATGCGCTTGGATCCAAAAGATCTAATCATGCCGTCTAAAAAAAAAAAAAAAAGAGAAATTGGATCCAGTTTGATCCAATCATAAAAAAAAAAAAATTATTATTGTGTTGAATAAAGTCACTCTTGGTTCCCGTGTATATGCCAATTGATTTGATGTAGCATTCAGCACGAAGTAGCTCAATCCAATAGGATTAGGTTCATCTTAGCAAATGACCTTCGACAGATATGGGAAACATCGAACACTTGTGAATATTCGCCAACATCTACATCTATATCCATCTTCTTAATCTTTTCATTGTGATTGTGGTTTGTTAGTTTCCGAGTATTGTGGCTTGTTCGACTATCTAATTAGAGTTTATTTACTAATATATGAATTGAATTTGCAAGGTACCTCCTCCTGTAGTCATTTTGGATTCGTTCATTGATTTGTCACGAATAGACGGAGTTTGAAATATAGGTTTTGTAGGTATATCTCTTGTAAACCTTCACGAGACTATAACTCGTCCACTAGGGACACCTAGGGGTTTAAAGGCTTGTTATTTATGCTAAAAGTGACCGTAGCCTCGACGACACGGAGTTGTATGTATCTTTTTAAATTGTTTTGTTTGATTTGCTCGAGGACTAGCAAAGTCTAAGTGTGGGGGAATCTGATAGGTGTAGAATACACCTAATTTACTAGTTAGTAGTTATGCTTTCTTTGCTATTTCTCTTGCGAATTATGTACTTTACGTGTGTTTTTGAGTTATTAGGTACTATGGAGTCGCACGGAGGAAAAGAAGAAGAAATAACTCTATTTGAGCAAAAAGGGAAAAATTGTCATTTCCATGGCAAACATTATCCAGAGCCGACCAAAGGTTAAGGGGTAACCCACAGAAGTGCTAAAGGCACCTTGGCAGAAACTAAAGGCAACTAGCTGTGACTAAGGGGTGACCACTAGTGTTATAGGGCACTCAATCAGGGTGACCCTTATCTTATGTAGTGGGATCTCGTTATCAATTCCACAGCTCTTATCTCTACCTTAAATCGAGAGTTATCTCTTACTCTCAATCAATTTCACCTGAAAGAGAGAAGAGGCGCAGCCATGAATCAAGGTCGGGAGAAATAGAGTTGAAGCTCAGGGAGATGGAGAGTATCGTCATTTGTTGAACAAGCGAGAGAGAGAAAAATTGATGGGTTTCTGAACCAGATCGAGAAGAGCTGGGGTGTTTAAGCTCGGATCTTCAGCTAAGAAACAAGAGATCGAACTGAGGTTAATCGAGATGGATGAAGCTGGTGTTGTGATGGGTTTTGTTAGTTGATTGAAGAACAGATGTTGCTATCGATGGATTCACGATGAAATGGATGAGTTACAGGGGTTGGTGACGAAACTGATAGATTGACCAATTTGCAAGGGTGGTGATGCTCAAAGGGATCTGAGATTAAAATTTAAATGGGATTTTTGAGAAGCTTAGATACAGACGGGTTTAGGTTGATGTCTCCGATCGATTAATGGAAATGGTGATTCAAAGTCAGGAAGGAGAGTATCAAGGGGTTACATTCGATTAAGTTGGCAAATCGAGAAGAGTTCGTTCTAGCTGGAGTCTGTCGATTGATGAACAAACAAGGAACAATGGATCTGTGTGAGAAAAGATCGTGTAACAGATGCAATTGAGCTTAGATGGGGGTTATGAGAAGAAGGCAATTTTGGTGACTGAAATGTTGCAGGGCAGGTTAAGAAGTAGTCTGGTGGTTGCTCGCAGTTGCAGTTTGAAATAGAGAAGGAATTGATGCTGTATTTCGATGCTGAAGCTCAATTTAAGAGATGGGTATGTTGCCATTGATTTCAGGTGGAGATTAGAACACGAGATAGAGAAGGCTGCGAGAATTGAGATGAAGTTTCCATGGTTTCGCTTTGTTATGGAATGGCTTGAGGCAAAGAGATTTGAGCTCAAGGTTTGTTTGTGGCTGTAATTGTGTTGCTTTTGGAGTACGTGGTAATTGAATGCCGACGCAGATTAGCAAATGGCAGTGATGTTGCAGGTGATTTCAGGTAGAATAAGGATGTCGCAGCCGCAATATGGTGAATAAGAAAAGTCGCAGGTGGACTGAATGGCTGTGGATGGAATTGGCATTACAAGATGGAGCTGGTAATCTGTGTATCTGGTGCTGGGAGCTGCCATTGATGGGTTGAGAAGGAAGATACAAATGCTGAAGCTGTGAGATGGCCAGGTGACGGCAGTTCTTGCGGGTGGATTAAGCTGAGCAACAACAGGCTGATGAGGTCTGAGGTGAAGCAAATGGAGTGATCTGTTGTCGTAGCGAGAGATTGCAGGGCTGAACTGCAGGTGCTGGTGACGAGTTGAAGTAAGCTGGTGATGGGTGTATGCGCATTGGCTAGGCATAACTGAGGTGAAATAATGAAGAGAAAATGGTTGCTTGAGCTGTAATTTGGCTCTGCTGAGATGGAACTGTTGAGACTATATGAGTCTGAGCTACGAAATGGAATGTGTGTTTGAAATTGCACTTTGCTGCAATGGGTTGTGGTTGTGAGATGAAGGTGAAGTTGTTGAGCTTGTATGCCGTGACATGAAATGGGTGGAGCTACAAGGAAGTGAAATAGGTTGAGTTGGCAGTGCAGGCATGAATGGAAGGTGATTCTGATGGGTTTGAAGTGATGAGAGTCATGGAAATGGAGCTGAAATTGCAAAGCCTTGAAGGATGGGGCGAGCCATAATGGTTTGGGACCGAGTTGATGATGCGCCATCTTGGTGCGGCACGGTTCGGCTGTGCAAGACCGCAAATGCTTTAGGCCAAGGTGACTCATGCCCGACTCATCCGACGACCCCGACTCACCTTGATATGAACCCGACTCACCCGACAGACTCGATTCTTCCCGACTCCTGGGTCTCGACCGAGTTGAATCAAGCTGACCGAGTTGACCCGACCGATCCGACCCGTTGACCGGTGACCGGGCAGACTTTGCCGGTCACTTGAGGTACTTTCCGGCGACTTTTCCGGCGGGATTCCGATCATAATCCCGGTTTTCCGGCGAGCGTTTTTGGGTCATAATTTCTACACGGGTTTCTCTCCATGGTGGGCCGGGTGAATTTCCAACTAATGGACTTTGAAGACAAAACCTAGTTTTGGAAGGAGAAAAAAAAGACTACAAAAGGGAAGACTTCTACAATGTTTGAAAGGACGTTTTATTATCTCATCTCTACTATTATTCTAGGGTTTAGAACCATGAAGTTTTTCTCTTTCTTCTTGTTATGAACTCCTTGAATTGAGTACCTAAGTTTATTATTGGTTATGGAATAGTTGGATTTCACATAATATGATTCTTTGATTCAATATATTAGTTTTGTCTCATAATTATCGTTTGCAATTCTCTCGGAAATATTGTTTTATGATTGATTGATTGTTTTGTCAAGTTGCAAATTGGTAGAACTTCTAATCACATCTATTGCTAGTTTAGGGTTTATTATACGCAAAAGTGATATTCCTTGAATACAAGTAGCATAATATGATTATGGTTTGTAGTGATATATTCTTATGATCATATGTGAATCGTAACCTTTGTTAAATTGAATTAGTGCGCTTTCCACGTTCAATTGCTTTGATTGGCCTGATTTCATAGAACTTAACGCATCTAGGGAATTAAACTTGATTAGTGCTTTTACACGTTAGGTTGTTCCTTTAGGTAGAATTCATATTCGCATCTTTTAATGTGTTTGTTGATGACATGAGGAGGTTTATGGATATTCTTGCGATCAAGGTATTCTAGGGTCTTTGATAAAAGTTGAGATTAAATATCAATTCTAGTTATTGTGAAAAGCATGTTAGTGAATGAAAACGAAATCCTTAACCAATATCTCTTCTATCTTATTTGTTTGCTTATTTGTTTCTTTGCTTTTATATTTGCTTAGTTTATAAAATAACAAAACCCGGTGTTTTATATAGGAAACCATAACAATTTGACAACCTAGACCTCTCTGTGGGATCGATCCTTTCTTGCCCTTGCTATATTTATATTTTGAGTAGTAAGAAAGTGTAATTTATATTTGTGTCGGTGACAACCGGTCAAATTTTGGAGCAGATTCTTGGGAGGAGCGGCGGTTGTTAATTGTTTTTGGTTTCTTATTTTTGTATTTAGTTTTTGTTTTATTTTTTCTTATTTTCTGGGTTTTAACCTTGGTTTGAGAATCTTATTTCAGGTGCTTATTTCTATGGAAGGAGCATATTGGAACAATGATTACGGTTTTCAATAACCTCAACAATATGATAACTACCAATTCCATGGGTATAATCAAAACCAATTCATTGGTTATGACCAATATTCCATGGAACCTTGTGGTTTTCCTCAACAACCTTATGACGGGTATGTGTGTGAACAACAACAAGGATGGGAGGATTCTTATGCTCGTGAACAAAAAGTCTCTAATTTTATAGATCAAGTTTCCAACTTTTTACAAGAGGAATTTAAAAAAGCTAAAGAGACTACAAACGAGCAACTCCAAGAACTTCGTGAAGGTATGGCTAGCTTGCGAAGAGGCATTGATCAATACAAGGAAGATATGGATAATTCTAATGTGCATATGGTTTGTGATGAATATTTGATTGATGCTAATGTTGAAAAAGGGCAATCCTTGGGCACTTTCGTGGATAATTGTGTAGTTAACTCAACTCTTGATCGTAATAATGATCATTCACCTATTCAAAAGGATGAGTTAGAGATTAGCAACAGAGAACTGAATTAAAGGTTTGTACCCCTTGATCCAATCAAAAACACACGAAAAAAGATATCTGATGATGCTTTAGATAGAGAGAAAATGGGTTGAATTAATTGTAAAGAATGGGAGAATACCTTCACTACTTATAGGGATATTCATGCATGTTAGTAATGCCTGGTGATGCCTTATAGGGATATTCATGCCTGGGAGAAAACGGCCGGATAGCGGCAAAAAATATTGAAATTATCCAACAAGTACCACCAAAATCACCTCATGTTCAACAATTTTTTTCTGCCTCAAAATAAAATAAAATAACAATTTTCTTCAACATTTATAATGTTCGCTGAAGTCTCACATGCACCGGCGGAATTATGATTTCAAATTTGTGAGTATTTTTTTTCTTTTAATATGCAATATATGCTCATAATAAAAAAAATATAGTTACAGGATCCGTGGACACTCTTAGATGGACACTATCATACATGGTTTGCGTCATTTCTCATAAAACTCAAACGACAATGAATTTGAATATAATATTTAGGTGATACATTCCTCTCTTATAAGACTTTACATTCCTACCAAAATTGAGCACAATTAGAAACGTATAAAATCACCATCTACCCCTTCGAATATCAGCGGTTAAAAGTTAACGTTTGAAATTAAGATCGGTAGATGGTGAGGTTTGGTATCTCGAATTGTGCTCGTTTTTTGTAGGAATATAGAGTCTTATAAGAGGAACGTATCTTCAAAATATTAGACCTAAACTCGATGTCGTTTGACGCAAATCATATATGATAATGTCCATCTAAGAGTGTCCATGGATCATTCCTCTTAGTATAATACAAATTTTATGTGCCCACATAAAAGAAAAGAATAATTGTCATATTTACGCACTTATAGCTGCTTAGCTTATTTCATTTGGGTATCAAATAAGGTACAGTTTTAATCTACAATATAAAGCACAGTTTGTTTCTGAGTGGTGGCCAGGATTTATTCTGGGCAAAGATAAATCTACGGTCGTGGTTGTGCAGACCACACCCATAACCCACACGTGTGCCAAGGCTAACTTTGCCTATATGAGTGGTGGTCGGATTTATCCTTTTGGCAAAGATAAATCAAAGGCTGTGATCCTCCGTGCCACACCCTACAAGTCGCACACGTGGTGTTCATTCCAATATTATGAATTAAAAATGAATACTCAAGTTAAGATATTGAATTTTAAAAATTATAACATGGAGGTTCTAACTCATGACCTATTTGTCATAAGAGTGGCCTCAAAACCATTGTTTCACCTTGGTTGGAATTGATAAAAAAGATAAATCAACGTTGATGGTTGTTTGTTCAACTTAAATATTAATTAGTATAAGTATTTTATTAATTAGTATAAGTGATTTGTCTAGAGAGAAGATAAATCTATGGTTATGGTTTGTTCAACTTAAATATTAATTAGTATAAGTGTTTTATTAATTTAGGAAACATTAATTTCTCATGATAAATGATTTATTAATTTTACATCATAAATATCCCTTAATTAATATTAATACATATCTCCATAAATAAGTAATAATTTTGACAAAAATTATTTCAATAGATATTAGTGGTGGTGGTGGTAGTAGAGGAAGAAGTAAGTGGTGGAAGCAGTGGAATGTGTTACAAAGTGGTGGAGAAGGTAACATTAGTTTGGTGGAAGAAATAGTGGGATTTGGATGGTTTTAATGCGGTGGTATTAGTTTTTCTTTTTGAATCAAAAATAATAAAAATTTTTACATGATGGGTAACATTGTATTGTGAAAAGTATAGTTGGTTGTTTTTGACACGATCAAAAAGGCGGATAAAAATACTTTTTGGGATGATACCAAATCATATAAGACAAAATGGTTGTTTTTGGTGCCATGCTATCTTTGGTAACCGTTAAATACGCATGATTTTCGTATTAACAAAAAACATATAGTTGAATAAATTAATTGACGACCTAAGTTTGTTAAATCTAAACTTTATACATGACGTGTGGGATTAAAAGTTATAAGTGCGCCCAATATTCTACGAGGATGGAAAATGGTGGTGGTGGAGAAAGAAGTAATATCCGGGTGGTTTGTGGTAATCGGCTGGTTTTGATGAGTAGTAATTGACTATATTAATTATGTGCTGCTACAAAAGGATAACACTATAAATTAGAAATGTGGTTGATCGTCTTAATGCTAATATAAACTAGGATTTAAAATACATGAAAATTAAGAAGAAGAAAAAAACATTTGGATGTCGTTATATAATAAATAACACTAAAAACTACATGTTTAGTATCAAGGTTTCTCTAGTCCAATAGATAAATCTAAGGTTGTATTGAGATCCCGTAAGCATAGAGGCGAGTTGGTCTTGATTTCACGAATGATAATGAATATAATGAACGCTCCTCTCGGTTTGTCAATGAAAACCAAACCTTCTACAAAAAAAATAATCAATCGAACAACACTTAGATGGAACGCATCACCACCGGTGTAAACTTCTCTAATTGCTACATATCCAAGAAATTTCTACAAATTAATCTGTGATTTCCTACCGCGGGCATGCAATTAAATCTCTAATAGTGATTTTAAAAGGTATTTAATAATTATAAAATTCTCTTATAAGTTTTGTTTATGCAAGTATTGATTTAACTTGGGTTCTTTTATATTTTTGTGTTAAGTTGATGACTTTTTTAATTTGAATACATGTTTGGTTAACAAACTTTTGATACATATAGGGTATTTTCTTTGTAGAACCGATGTTAGTCTCTCATTTTTCCCGTTATCACATTGTTTCGATCCCGTATTTGTAGACATTATTTGACTAATATTGGGGTATTTGTTTAATCTCAAACGATTAAACCCAATGTGTGTTGTATACATTGAAGCGAGGTGTCGGCTCACCTTGAAACTAATAATTTTTCTTGGAAGGTTAGTTGAATTTATGTAGATACAAATATCAATATGACTATGCTCTTTAAAACTCCAAATTACTTGAGTAACACTAGATGTGAGAACATCATTCATGCACTACTTAGCATAGTTGGTGGAAATCTTTTTATCCACTAATTTCTTCAATATTATGTTATCAATATGATTGAGAAAGAATCTTACACATGTTTTGATTTACTATTATAAGTTTATTTTTTCAACTCACATGTGTATATCTCGGCCTTCCAATAGCCAAGGGTTCTTCATTTTTATAACTCTCACATTTTGCAAAAAAATAAATAAATAGTGTTTATCTATAGTAGGAAAATATTATGGGTTTTGCTTCACTCCTTAGAGCCTTAGTTATCAATAATTTCAACAAAAGTATTCATAAACATCATGGAGTTGGATTGGCAGTTTAGGTATATGTCTTTGTTAGATTAAATATTCTTTTTGAAGTTTGAAATTATGGTATGATGGAACGATAAATAGGGAAAAATTTTATTTCTTTTGTATTTTTTATTTTATTTTCATGTTGGCACAACATAATTACTCGAAATCCGAGATAATAAATTGGAATAACATGCTTAAGTAAAAAAATAAAAAGATCAGGTAACCCATTTTGTTTCCCAAAACCTATTTGAATATCAAAATAATTACTCACGAATAAAATGAAGCAAGAAAAATGTGAACAATATCGTATTAGAGACAAAACATCCCGTGCCGTTACGGCACGGGTTAAGATCTAGTAAATAAATAAAATAAGGTACACATGAAATTTCTTTTGAATAAATAAAATGAGGTACATTTTTCATACCTAGAAATTTTAATATACTTTTCTAATATCCTAAATTGGGTATTAAATCAAAGTTCCATCTTTTACTAAAAATATTTTTAGAATAGTTTGCATCAAAGCACTCCTATTTAGATAAAAGACTTGATAAAATGATGAAAATTCCAATATTACAATTTTCATTGATAACAAAAATTGGTCAAATGCATAAATAATGTATTAACTTTGTTTAGTGACAGAGAAATGATTGTGTAGTCGAGTATTAGATTGCAAAAAAAAAAAAAAAGGTTTAAAGTAAAAGAAATTGAATCAAGACAGAGTAAGATTAAAGACACGGAAAAAAAAACGATGATCAGAAAGATCTATAGTTCTGAATCGAGATTTCAAGTGCTAGTGAAAGGATTAAGTTGTGATGTAATTATCAAGGGAAGAATGGAACTTTGAAACCATTAAGTGTGACGTATTGGTTGAAATAAATGAATTGCTAAATGATTTCTTAAATTTTAATATATTAAGAAGAATTTTTGTAATAGAGAGTTTTACTGATTTGAATGTCTAACATTATTCTTTTTATATTCAAAGACTTGTGTTAGAGAATCACTCGGTTGAGCCTACAATTATATTGGTATGTCAAGTTTGTCGTCAATGTTCGATGACCAAAAGTATTTCTTTAATTTATTGTCTACTAAAGTAAGTCTTGGGCTAGGATTATATTTAGGTAGTTGAGTATTAGGAACACTTGAAGCAAAGTAATCGAAATCGTTCCTCTATGCTGCTCGGTTGGGGAGCTTGGAGCGAGGAGCAATAAGTTCGGACTTGAAATCGCTAAAACTCGGTCTAATACTCGGAATCTATTTATTAATAATTTATATATTGCTGCTCATAAGTCATGATTTGTACCTAATTAAAATTAAAATTTTAACATTATGATGTAATTAAGTGTGTAGTATTGTTATATTGAACGTATTTATCATGTATTTAGAGGTTTTTCTATTTTATAACTCTCATCTAAGGGTTATGAATATTTTATTTTCTGATTTAAGTGCATGCAAGGCAAACTCGAAAAATCGTTAACTCGTTTTGCTAAAAAATCGGTCAAATCAGTAGCCTTAATTGCTAAAAATCGAGAGAGGCCTTGGAATCGGAAATCGCCTCGGTCATAGAGCTTGTAGCGATTACTCGGTGAGTAATCGGCCTTGGAGAGCGATTTTGACTACACTGCACTGAAGATTGAAAACTTTAGAACAATGAAGACATCTATGAGAATTTCATCAACAAAAGTATGTGAAGGCTGACTATTCTATTTACTAGTTATTTATATTATTCTATCTTCCGAGATAATTTCGTATGCCTTTAATATATATGATGAATTACAAAGAAGAAGTTTCGAGAAGCTAGTACTTGACTAATCTAGGAACATGAACTCAAGCATTGGATGCTCATATATATGACTGATCACTTTTGAGGTTTGAGAAAAAAAATTCACTATTCAAAAAATTATGTATGGAAAGAAGAACCTAAAAACATCAAGTTGCAGTTTTGTTCATGAACTTTAAAAAAATTTGATTTTACTGAACTGTAAGGTGCATAAGAGTTAGCGAACTGATTTTCCTAGTTCAAAAACTATGCAATTTCATGGTGTTCATGGATACTTTTGAAATTCACTATGATATTCACGAACTGAATTTTAAGTTCAAGAACTATTCACTATTGGGTGTGTTCCTGTAGCTCCAAAACATATTGAGTTTGCTAACTACTTTTCTTAGTTCGTGAGGCGGTATATTTTGGTGTTCTTGAACTTGACTTTGCTTGATGGTTCACAAACCATACTGATTAATTTGTGAGCTAACTTTTGTGCACAGCTCTTAATCGATAAATAACGGGTGCACATTCTTCTTTGAAATACAAGGCAAACTTTTCAAATTCTTAAATGGTTTTTATTTTTTTGGAATCGATCAATATTAAGAATTTTCAAGTTTTCTTGGGATCAAAGTAATTCGTAAACATGGAAACCAGTTCACAAACTTGCTTCAGATGCAAGTAATCATTGCTTGAACTTTAAGCATCCTATATTGTTTCATAATTTTAAACCGAGGACTCTCAACAACTAAGAATTTCAATCCCGACATACTATGTCCTAGTTGATGCTAGAGTCGTCCTTTAAAGACCTAAGTTTCATCGTAAAACATAATTAGGTTACGACTTTGAAGTCTTCACTAAGGAATTCATGAAGACCGGACAGACTGTCTTTTACCTTAAAGATTTTTGTTATCTGGAATCTTATATTGATTATCGTTATTAGTGTCTATTCTAAAAGTCATCTCTTCTGTTATATGACCATTCAAGAACTTTTGATCAAGGAATAATATAGATAGAAAATACAAAGAGTTCTTCATTTCAGACTTTATAATTCCAAAAAATAGACATCTAAACTTGATTTAGATTGTTCATGTGAGGTAAAATCAATTATGCATTTCGGTATCACTTTCTCAATTTCATTATAGTTCTGTTTTCTACGAACTTTCAAACGAAATAACTATTAGGTTGTTTCCACCACTTGGGTTGCGCTTAATTTAAAATTTAGCTCTTTTCCAAAAAAATCTCGATTGTTGGATTCATATGTAACGTACTTTTGACTCACTTGTCTCGAGTCTTTAGTTTTAAATTTTGAGTTTTGAAACGTGCATTATATAGATCTCGTGAGCAAGCTGTTTATACTCTGCTGATCGAAATAAAAATAAACAAAATACGGCTCTTGTATAAGCAAGCAACGATAGATTAAAAACTTATGCTTCAATTTGATAAGGATATCCTTTGATTGCAATTTTACATATTTATGGATTGCTCATACAAGTTTCTTTGTTGAATTATGCAAGTATTTCTACTTCCCAATGGCCATCAAATTAGTTAAGGACCATAAATGCAATGGAACACCCTTAATTCTTACCCACCACATAATTCCTTTAATGTAAGGATGTTAATAATGCCCAAAATACTCACGGTGCACTTTGTGCCGAGTCTACTTATACCTCGTATGAGCCCAAAGCATTTGATATAGTATGTAATGGGTGCTTTGACCTGACATGGTTAGTTTAAATGGGATGGCTCGGGTTTTCCCTAAAATTTAATGGCCTGACATGATGCCTTCCCAAACAACCCGGCCTGGTACCAGTTTGAATTTTCTTAAGAGTTTTAGTTTCACGTTAAAGGAAATTGTCATGTGTTTTGCTTACTTTTTTTTTCTACATATAGAAGATTAATTAGTTAAGATTATTTTTGACTATAGTTCATTCAATCAGTAAATTCCAAACGGGAATTAAATCAGTTACTATAGAGCTTCAAAAGTACAAAAAGCTCGCAGCTTGTTTAGCCTGCCTAGTCTGGCCGGTTAATAGATTGGGCTTTGGTCCTCAAAAGAAGTGTTTTTATCTGGCCTGCCCGGCCCGGTGGACCTTTATGGTAACTAAATATGAGGCCCGCCTGGTCTAGCCTGGATTAGGAAGCAGCCTGGAAAAATTTACACCCTCACTTCAATGTGGTTTTTGGAGTTCTCTTTTGCACAGACTCTCTGCTTTTAGTACCTTCTGCATACCATCACATTAGGCCTATTCATGTACATCATGTTAAAAAATCATATTTGGCATACCAGGTGGTATGGAAAATCAGTTGCGCCACTATGGGAAAACAATTGAGAGATAGTCTGTCTATCGATAAATATTCATTATAGCGATGACGATATTATGAATATCACCGGCGTTTTAATTCCCATTGCTCGATGGCCACTATATTGTTCGACGGCTATTTTGTAATAATACTTTACGTATTTCTTTATCTGTATTCTCAATTTTATATTTCATAATCATCAATTGCAAGATCCAGTGAAAAGACGAATATAAATATGAATCCATTTAAATTACAATAAGAAATTCATTAACGGAGGTTGCAACAACTTGATGATGAGGAAGCTAAAGATAAAAAAACTAATCGACACTCTGATGCTCGCACATTCAGACCAAATATCTAGAGTTCCATAGCTAAAATAAGTATTATCAAGAAGATATAAGTATCGAGGGAGAGAATTTCACCACCAGAAGCTGATGCATGATTATTTTTTCCCCAATTGTGTGTACTCTGATCAGGATTTCCAACGTCGATTATCGTATTCACTTTGGTGAAAAATATTATTAATAAGATTTGTCAAGTAGAACCTTAATTCAAGTATCAGTTTGATGCACTAAATATTAGATGTCATAGTCCTGAACAAAAAGTTATTTCGTCTCTAAAGATAGGTTATCGCAAACCAGCGGATACGAACGATGAGTACCTTCGTATGGGTAGAACAACTTCATTACTCATGTTAGAGCATTACTCGGTTGAACTCGCAAGCGTTGCTATCTCAAGCTTGTTTGTCAAGTTTAGTTGCCAAAACTATAAGTCTTGATTTCTAGTCTACTTATAGCTAAGTCTCAGATTAGGATAGAAAGTGTAGTTGAGATTTAGACTTCACGGCGTTCATCGAATGAAGACGAAGAACTACTCAAGGGAACTTGTGGGAATTCATCAACAAAAGGTATCTGGAGACTTGAACTCATCCATCACTCAAAAGTCTATCTACTATGTCTCTTATTTGAGACAAAATTCGTATTGCTATATAGACTTCATTTATACACATTTGATATTTAGGAGCTCGGTTTATCTCGCTTATCTATTTCTCGAAATATGTGTTGGTAAGCTTTCGCTTTAACCAAGTTCATCTTTTATTCTTGACGAAAGTCAAAAGATGATCATGTGAAAATCGCCTTGTAACATCTTACATGATTTATGTGATACAATCATTTGGTGAAGACTCGGAATGTTTCGTATTGATCATTCGATCACTTGAAAATTGCTTAGGAGCTAATAGTTGTGTGAGACATCTATTGTCGTCTTATAAAAATGTTTCAATGATTGAAATGAGAGTTTAGAACCTGTAACCATGATTGGATATAAATATAGTGTGTGTATTCACATTTGTGCAAAGTCCAAATCCGGGAACCATGGTATGCATATATGTACACGTACTGGTTGGCGAATGAAAGTTCGGGAACTAAGTATGCGTACCCATACGCGTACTGGCGTAAGTTCAGGTCCTGTGAATTTATGGAGTTTGGAAGTGTACTAATATGCGTATACGTTCGCGTACCGGCGAAACCAAACTCGGTTCGGTCCAGCTACTTAAGTTATGTTCGAAATCGGTTTTTTCATGAACTAATACATTTATATATTAAGGAATGCAATCTTTTGCAAACCGTGGCTATAATGTTCATAAAATGATTCGAGTGAATCAAAATCGATTTTGCTTCAATTGTGTCTTGTATAATTTTATGAGAATATAAACAATTGAACAACTCTATAACTAGTTTCATTTGAGTCATTTGAACTAGTTGTGATAAAGATGAATAAGGTTGATATGAAAGTGTTCATACGGCTAACCTCGGTTAACTATTGTTGAACCAACTAAGTGTACACGTTTAGGTACGGTTACCTTTATCTAAAAGTTGGTACATTTCATTTGTGTATGACAAGCTAAGTTCGATCTAACGGTTGAAAGATATTAGCTTGAATCTAATCAGGTTTTCATCTAACGGTGAATATTGAATGCTTTGTTACCAAGGTAACATTGATTGCAAACCCTGATTTGGAGACTATATAAAAGAGAACTCTAGCAACTGGGAAAACTAATCCCCACACCTCTTGTGTGATACTAGTTGCGACTAGAGTCGATTCTCGCTTTAACCTTAGGTTTTTCTAAAACCCAGTAGGTTAACGACTTAAAGACTTCATTGGGTTTGTGAAGCCATACCCAACTATTTTCTATGTAGTTGCGTGTTATGATCTTGTTGTTTTCTATTGTGATTGAGTACTATCTTATTTAAGATTTGCTCGAGATTTATTCTCCAATAGGCAAGATTGAAAAGTAGTCACAAACATCTTCATCTCATCGTTTGTGATTCCACAATATCTTGTTTCGTTAATCGATTAAGATTATTGTGAGGTGATTGATAATACTAGGCTATTCTTTGGTAATATAAGTCAGGTTTATCAATTGGTTCCTATTCACCTTGATTTATCAAAATACGGATGAAAACCCGTAGGTATATCTGTGGGAGATTGATTTATCTATTCAATAGACTTTTTTGTGTGATACATATTTGTTTATCAAGTCTTCGACTTTGGGTCGTAGCAACTCTTAGTTGTGGGTGAGATCGGCTAAGGGAATCAGTCTTGCGAGAATCAGGACGTGGTTCAAGAGGCGTAAGAAACGCAACTGTACCTTGATCAGCGTGAGATTGGTTAGGGCTCAACTACATTCCAATCCGAAGTTAACTTGGAGTAGGCTAGTGTCTGTAGCGGCTTAATAAGGTGTGGTGTTCAAATCTGGACTAGGTCTCGAGGTTTTTCTGCATTTGCGGTTTCCTCATTAACAAAATTTCCAATTATACGTGTTATTTTTTTCCGCATTATATTTTCTATATAATTAAAATATCACAGGTTGTGCGTAGTTCAATCAATTAGATAATCCAACCTTTGGTTGTTGATATAAATTTATTGACACTTGAACATTGGTCTTGGTACCGTTCAAGTTGTTTCACATAATAATCGAGCTCACAGATTTCTATGTGTTTGATTTGTTGATTACATTGTGAAACAAAGATACAACTCTTGGATATATTTCCATTGATTGAGTCTTACTGTCTAGTTAATTCTCTTGGAATTATATTGGGTGAGGTTGTTAGACCCCCGCTTTTTCAATTGGTATCATAGCAGGCAAACACGTTTAAGACCTCATAAGTCTTTGTTTGTAGCGATCTGACTCTATGGACAGTAGTGTTATCTCAGACAAACGCACCATCAGAAATAAAAGTTCTGTTTCCATGAAATCTATTTAAGAGAAAAAATTATCAATCTAAAAGATAGATGAAACTAGTGTTCCAACGAAACATAATTGCACTATTACCTTTCGAACGAGTCTAACTCTGTTGATGAAAGGGAAGCAGCCAAAGAGAGTGAAATGATTCCAAATTTTGTTAAAAAAATCCAGGCTGATAGAATCAATCGGTTGAAAAATAATGTCAATGCACTTATCGGTATAGTAAAAGATAGTGATTCTAAATTAAAGGCTTTTAGAGAGGAAAATGTTGTTGCTTGCTCCTCACGAACCTTTCTTAAGGTGAAACTCAAAAAAGGATGCCTTGGAAATTGAACATCTTTTGAGTAAACTCTCTATTCAAGGATGTTCTAAAGAGTCCACTATACCAACCGCTTCTGACTCAACTGTGAATTCAGTTCCAGAAGCTAAATCGCAATCCCTTCTGATTGGAAAAGATTTGGGTGTACCTTCCTCTAATCAAGGAAACTACACATCTCTCGGAAGGAATAAACCTCTAACACCTGGGGTATTAAGTTTGTTAACACGTAATCACTCGGGTGATCGGGAAAGTGTGTCTCTTTTTGTGATTCAAAAGGACATGTTGAACGGAAAAACAAGTCTAGGTTGAATAAAAATTCTTTTGTTCGACTTCAACACACCTTGGATTTAATACTCAAAGGTGTAACTGACATTCGGATGTCTAAATCTATTGGTTTTAGTACTCACCCCATGAATTCTTCTAGGAAAGTCAGTTCTACTTGCTCATCGAATGTTCGGCCAAATTGTAACTTTAATTCAATTTGGTCAAGGAGATTTCAGAAAGGTTACCCTCAACCTATTGTGAATAATAATGTTCAAGATGTGAAAAAGGTTGTTGTAAAGGGAAGAAAAAGTGGAGATATGAAGGACAATCTAAATCTAATAATTGAAGGATACAAGGATCTTATCAACAGGCTGTCAAAATCCTCCGAACAACATCTTCTGGTAAGAATTCAAACTTTGTCTCTATTTTGATGAAATCTGGTTTTATGATAATTGGAAGGAAAAATAGACTCAATCGTGAACACCATTCATTTAATGAGCTTTGGGATCATACTTGTGATAATTAATCATTAGGTTGAAATCTCACTCACACAAAAAATCCTGGTTGAGTGAGATATGGTCAGGTATACTCAGTGGTAAATTTTATCTAATTAGTTGAGCTGTTTTCTTATCGTCCATAGCTAAACTATTATCTACAAACAACACTGCTTAATTATTAATTGTGTCTCAAGATGGTTTGTTTTGTTTTAGTTTCGAAGAAGTTTTTGGTTGCAACTAAGTTGACTGCTACTCTTGTGCTCTAAATTGGTTCTCTGTGTGAATATAAAATTTATTGAGCTAAGATATGTGAAAACTTTTCACTTAACAACTTTTTGTTGCGCAAACAATTTTCTTGGGTTGTTTTTTCAGTGTCTTTTGTTTATGGGTCAAGATCATAATCGTACGGGTAGCCGTGTTACTTGTCACAAACTGTCTTTAGAAACCCTAAAATCATTTTCCTGTGAAACCTTTTAAATACCAAACCCTTTAAGTTGAGTGCACATACTCCTGGTTTTGTTCTTGTCAAGAATGGCGTCACCTCCTGGCACTTGTGATTTTGAAAAAGGTTTTCTTGATAAGGGTTGTGGTTTCGAGTCCAAAGGGAAGAAGAAAAGAACTCTTGTAGAAGTTAATGATCTCTCTTCTCAATCATCTGACTCTTAAGACATTGAGGATGATAAAGAGATTTCTGCTGAAGTGGTTCTTGATTTTATTAGTCACTTTGAGGAAGCAAAACCGCAACTTGTTGATACCATGAAAAGTCTTGACGTGTTGCGAACTGAGTTGAAAAAGGTTAACTCTGACCTTGCTCTCATGAAGTCACATGTTAAGGTCGTTCCATTTAGAATATATTCTCTGAAGAAGCAGTTGATGTTGTGAATCACAAGCTCAGTGGTCTTGAAACCCATGAAGCTTTCGAGCGTGAACTTTGATTTAGCTTGTGATCGATTTTTTGTTTTTAGAATTGTTTTTTAATTTTGTCTAGGAAACTTCTTATGAGAATTTATTCTTATGTTTTGAGAAGGATAACTAGGGTTTGGAATAGCAATTATTGTGAGTACACGTAGCTTTTTCCAACGGTTTTCATCTTGCAATGTTTTTAGATTTATTTATTTAAATTCTAAAGTTTATTTGGAAGATGATTTTGCAGTATTAATATTTATGGTTTTCTATATTGCGAAATTTTTATGGGGTATGTGTGTTTCGTCAGTGAACTATGATTTTCCCATATGTCATCATGATTAAGACTATTATGTCATTATGCAAACATTGATGGAAGGTAGGATGAACTTTTGTTTGAAAAAAATTAAGTCTATTACACGTCGCTATGCAAATAGTGATGAAAAATAGAGTGAATCTTTGAATATTCCGCAGTATTGATCATTCCCTGATCCCCATCTTTGTGAAATTACTGTGTGGCTCCGTAAGTTTTCTTATGTGAGCATTTCCGATTAAATTGATCATAGGTTCTCTTGTGGTTAATTTAATTGATTATTTTGGATACAAATTCATGTTTCATGTATTTTGTTAATGTCCAAAGAAATCCTTCTTTTTCGTAAAAGTAAGGTCGCTCTTGTTGTTCCTTTGGGAATGACATTTTATGGAGGAGAGTTTTAATTGAACTTGTGCTTAATTGCCAAATCTTTGTGGGGAGTGCGGCTGTGGAATATTGTAGGGGTTATCTTGTATCTTTATTAACTCCTTAATCAATGCATTTAGTTTCGGCTATATGATTGCATCTAAATAAAGTTGATATGTGTTTCTCTTTCACTACACCAAATTTAGGGATTAGCTGGAAGTCTCAACAACTTAGCCCACATTGCGAATTTTCAGTTGCAAAACTTTTGCAATCTGCTTATTCATCTCGATTCTGAAACTCGCAACTATTTGAAGAAGCTATTACGATTCGCAATTTGAATTAGGTTGTATGCGTGCAACTCGTGAGTGTGGCTGAGCACGATTTAAAGCCGACTCGATGATTCGGCCCATGCGGCTTGAAACGACTCGGCTCTCTTATCTTATCGACCTAACCTCTCATTCTCTATCTTATTCTCTTCTCTCTTTCTCTCTCTTTATTTCAATTTCGGAGATGAGTTTGTTGAAGAATCATTCAAATAAAAAAACCTACATCCTTTATCAACATCTGCATCTTTTATAGAAAACCAATGGCTAAACCCCTAACCCTAGATTTACTTCAAAGCAGATTTGATTTTTCTACAACGGAAACATAAATTGAAAGTTAGGGTTCAAGGTGATTTTTCTACTACAGAAACAGATTTGATACAATCATTTGTTGTAGACTCGGAATGTTTCGTATTGATCATTTGATCACTTGAAAATTGCTTTGGAGCTAATAGTTGTGTGAGACATCTATTGTACGTCTTAAAAATGTTTCAATGATTGAAATGAGAGTTTAGAACATGTAACCATAATTGGATATAAACATAGTGTGTGTATTCACATTTGTGTAAAGTCAAGTGAGAACCCCTGGTATGCGTGCATGTACGCATCTTTCAGTAAGGCGAAACAAGTCAGAGAACTAAGTATGCGTACACGTGAGCATCTTGAGGCGTAAGTTCAGGTCCCGTGAATTTCTCTTGGAGTTTGGAAGTGTACTAGTATGCGTACGTTCGCGTCGGCGAAACCAAACTACGGTCCAGAAGCTGCAAGTATGCGTACACGTTTGCATACTCGAGTAGGTTATGTTCTAAAATCGGTTTGTTCATGAACTAATACATTTATATATTAAGGAATGCAATCTTTTGCAAACCATGGCTATAATGTTCATGAAATGATTGAGTGAATCAAAATCGATTTTGCTTCAATTGTGTCTTGTATACTTCTATGAGAATATAAACAATTGAACAACTCATCACTAGTTTCATTTGAGTCATTTGAACTAGTTGTGATAAAGATGAATAAGTTTGATATGAAAGTGTTCATCTGGCTAACCTCGGTTAACTATTGTTGAACCAACTACGTGTACACATTTAGGTACCGTTACCTTTATCTAAATGTTGGTATATTTCATTTGTGTATGACAAGCTAAGTTCGATCTAACGGTTGAAAGATATTAGCTTGAATCTAATCAGGTTTTCATCTAACGGTGAATATTGAATACTTTGTTACCAAGGTAACATTGATTGCAAACCCTGATTTGGAGACTATATAAAGGAGAACTCTAGCAACTAGGAAACCTAATCCCCACACCTCTTGTGTGATACTAGTTGCGACTAGAGTCTATTCTCCTTTGACCTTAGGTTTTTCTAAAACCCAGTAGATTAACGACTTAAATTCTTCATTGGGATTGTGAAGCCAGACCCAACTATTTTCTCTGTAGTTGTGTGTTCTGATCTTGCTGTTTTCTATTGTGATTGAGGATTATCTTTTTTAAGATTTTCTCGAGATTTATTCTCCGATATGCATGATTGAAAAGTAGTCACAAACATCTTCGTCTCATTGTTTGTGATTCCACAATATCTTGTTTCGTTAATCGATTAAGATTATTGTGAGGTGATTGATAATACTAGGTTGTTCTTTGGGAATATAAGTCTGGTTTATCAATTGGTTCATGTTCACCTTGATTTTTCAAAAGACAGAACAAAACTCGTAGGTATTTGGTTATTGATATAAATTGATTGACGCTTGTATTAGAGCATATCTGGTTGAACCCACCAAGCGTTGGTATGTCAAGTTTAGTGAACCAAAACTCATTTAAAGAGTCGCTTGATTATTTACTAGAGTCAACTTCGTATAGGTTTACTAGAAAGTTATTATGATATGAGACTTACAAGTATTACGTGAAGACTTGAAGAATGTGAAGAAGTAAAGAGCTATAACGACGACATCATCCTTCCTCTTGAGGTTAGTAATATTTGACTTGAAGCTGTTTCATTCCTAACATATCTTTCAAGTCGTGCATATTGGAAACATAATCTAAGTTGTGAATGATTATACTCTAGTTAGACATGAATTACAATAAAGTATAACATCTATCTTTTGAACTTCGCATATAAGACATCGACATAATCGTATGAATGTTATTGTGATTATGTGTATGGGTATGGGTGAAGATTTCGAAGTCTAGGAAAAAATGTTTTATATTCGTTTAAAGGAAGTACAATTCATAAACTTGTTTTATGAATCGAAAGGGAAATCACTAGGCTTATTGGTATTGTTATTCATTGGAAATATTTGGATTACCAATATGTGTGTTTAGTATAACCCCTCATAACTTGTTTATGTATCTTGGTAAAACTATTCACAAGGCCTGACTTTTGTATTGGTATGACTTTTATTAGTGAAACCGATCTTAAGTAATTACCTGAGATGGTATGATCGGTATGTTGTAATTGGTATGACCAACTCTAAACATTGGGAAACTGATCCTAGTAAGAGGTGCAACCAATCACAAGTGTGTGGAATCGATCCTTCTAAGAGGTCCAACAAGTCTTAGTTATTGGTAACCTATCCCATGACTTGTGCAACAGATTGCAAGTTAAATACCATAAATATGTGGTAACCGATCCTAGTACCTAGTCAACCAAATTTTGGAAAGCTAGTGTGACCGATCCTAGTACCCACATGGAGGTAGAACAGAAACTTGTTTTGGTAGAACCGTGAAACCCATTGTTGATGGTGGATTTTCGTTCAAGGTTAAATTTGTAAAAAACCAGAAAAATCATGCGCTGACATCTTGTAAAAGATAAAGCCATTTATAAGTGTTGGATATTCCCTCACTTAATTCACCAAGAATGGATCATGTAGCAACAATCCCTTCTTGTGAATTTCATATCAGCCTTGTATTTCCTGTACTCATTATCGTGTGGCATGATGGTGAGTGTTACTCTTATAGAGTAACACGAACCTCAAGCACTATAATGAATCATTATCATGTGGCATGAGACGAGTGTTACTCATATATAGATTAACACGAACCTCCAAGCCTATAATGAAACCATGTACGAAATAAAATAAGTGATGCTCGGTGTGTTATATTAGATTGAGCCCCTCTCGGTGTGTTATACTAGCCCGATTGAGGCCTCTCGGTGTGTTATACTAGCCCGATTGAGCATCCAGGACTTGACTGTATAGTCTCGGATATGATCTCGGTGCGAGTCATCCAACTCCATAAGCATGATTGGGTGACCACATATCAATTCCATCACCCCAAGCATGGTATGGAATACCCCGGCCTTAGCTTGCCAAAGAAAACCGTTCATACCAAGCATTATGACGGAAAACCCTAAATTAGGGTTTGCGGCATATTACATATGTTGCAAAAGTAGTCTCAACCATCCATCTTCGCAGGTATAGATGGAGGGTCTAGATGTAGACTCAAAGGGCCCAGAGCATGTCAACACGATCACCGTGAGACCGCCTACACACTTGACCAATCGGTCAAGACCAACAATGTTTGGCCGTGACAAAATCGTCACCCAAACAAGAGGTGGCGCACGGCTTTGAAAGCCAAATTAGGGTTTCAAGCCATCACGTGCGTCCATCTTCTCCGCAGACGAATGGAGGGTCACAAGATTAGATTAAGCAGGTCCGGTCATACCGGCCGCATGATCACCGTGGGCCCATCTATCTCCTCATGCGGTCGGCCAAGGCATATCATGCCCGGCTAATCCAAAACGCCCGCCAAAACATGCGTGGTTACACTTCCCAAATTGCAAATTGATCTCGACCACTCAACTACACCGGGTGATTTGAATGGCTTAGATCACGTTTTCATGGGATAATCATGTATAGGTGTGAACACCAGCCTACCACCTACACGCTGGAGTGATCGACCAAGACCGACCAAGGACGGTTGTCTTGGAACGCGTGCGGGAATATCGCGCGGTTATCAACTCCTGCGGTAAGAAATTTCTGACGCAAACCGATCTCAACCACTCAATCTTTGTCTTAGGTCAATTTGAGTGGCCTAGATCGCGCCTTCTTGGGAAAGTGAGACATGGACATGTACACCGGCATGCCATCAACATGCATGACCGGTCGGTCCTCTCCAAAGCCCTTCCCATGCTTGGTTTCGACCAAGGTCAAGAGTGATGCTTGCGCACCTCTTCAAAAACCCTAGTATTCATTAACGGTCGCGAGATGAGTGTCTCAAACATCATCTCATCCGTTCAACTTCACCAGACTTGGTTATACAACCATGGTCGGGAGTTATTTGGTTAGTGAGGCGTCATTACCCATCACTTTACCACACCACAATGCGATACACTGCATAAAATACACATGATACTTCACAAGTATCGACTTTACGAATAACTTGATTATTCAATTCGACGATTACATGATATCTTTCGTGGATCCACGATCCGCACATTCGAACATCAATCATGTCACAAACTGGGGGATACTTACTGGGGTATTGGTCTGGCGGTTTACAGCGTGCGGCGTGCGGCGTGCAGCGCCATCACAAGAACGTGTCGAGGAAGTCATGGACGGTTAGAGATGAACCGGAGAAGTGGGCAAGGCGGTCGTGTATCACCAACGCACAACTCCACTACTCCATCATTCCACTTCCTCCACTTCCCACGAGAGACGTGAATGGGGCTCAATGACTTGTATAAATAGGTTCTCCTCCCTATTTCAAATAACAACACAAGTTCAAACAAGACAAGTGAAAATCAACACCAGAGCCTCCTTACATTAACCGTAAGCCTGCTCACTTTTCTGTCACAAGTCATAAGCAAGCCAACACCTTCACAATCTCAACACCTTCTTCGCTTCCCTCCCTAAGATCAACCCCATCTCCTTCACTTTGTGACCGAAACAAGTCTGGAACGGCCATTTCTTGGTTTAGGCCGGACTTGCCAGATTGATCTCTCGAATCTACAAGCACTCACCGCTTGTGATGCATTTGTTTAAAGGTTTAAATTCATTCCTCATCCACACCCCAAATTACCAAGTGCCCGTGGAGTAGTTTTCACCCATAAACAATTGGCGACCACGGTGGGAGGTTGATCTATCGGTTGCAAAAATTGAATTCTCAATCCTTGGTTTTCATCCGCGATGTATCCTCACTCGGAGACCACGGGCGGTTCGGATATCATGGGAAGCATAGCTGGAATGTTGGAGGATGTCTTGGCAAATCAAGCGGTATCACCGAGGAAGGCGGAGCGAGACGTTTCGCCTTTTGAATGATATAAGCAACACAACTACAAGAAGGGTCGATAGACGTCAATTCAGACAGTGCAAGAAACGTTGAATCCTCAGCCAGGAGTCACACCTTTACAAGTGGAGAAGCAAAGGGAGCACGCAGTCGAAAACGAATCAAGAAAGATGGACAACACGATCCGAGACGGGGAAAAGACTTGTCAGGAGTACTACAATATCTGCCAGATAAAGAAAGGGAGCCTGCAGCCTATGGAGCCCTGCTAGAGGATTTATATCTCAAAACTCTTGCTGAAGCCCGGAAGACTGTCCAATCCGCGTCGACTTTTCAACCGACTGAAGAAACGCTTGAGGAAGGAGAAATCAATCAGGAAATACCTGAATACAGAGGATGGGAGCGTTCAATCCGATCACTCAGCAGTGACATCACGACACCTTCCACATCCCTTTACCTAGGCAAGCGATCCGCAGATATGATGGCACTCGCAAATCTTCCAACCATCATCTCTGTTCCACGTCAAAGCCACGGAGAGGCGTTACAACGCCCACTGACGCAGGAAAAGTCAGACACAATGTACTTACATTTTCCCTTCCCGATGAAGAAGATTCTGGAGCTACTGGAGGCATGGGTACGAAATGGAGAAGTGAGGCTACCCCCGGTATGGCGTCCGCCAGCGACGATCAAGAAGTGATGGACCCGAGGTCTTGTCATTACCACCGGTTCCTTCATCACCCCACCGGTGAATGCAACGCTTTGAAACGCATTGTTCGGGAAAAGCTTGGTTCGGAGGGATAGTTACGAGAAGTTAGTGCGGAGGATTTTCTTAGAGAGGCTACTAGGTTTAATACAAGTGAGGCTTCAAAAGCAAGTAAGTTTTACTCAACAATTTTACAAGAAAGATAGTTTAGAATTCTTGGGGACTTGGCATCCCGCACGTGGAGAAAGAGGCTCGGTGATCAAATATCATATTTGTTTCCATCCAGTACCTCCCTTTTTGCATAACATTTGCAATTTCATGCGATATGTGCAATCATTCATGACCAAGATGCAGATTTCATTTAACATAATCTCTTTCAAAAAGGTTGTTCACAAAACTATCTCAAAATAAGCCAATTCAATCACCTATCAATCCAAAACCGGAGATCAAAGAAAATCCTCACTATCACTCAAAAAGAAAAAACATCTAAAAAAGAAGAGACAAGTATATAGCATGAATACTTCAAGGAAAATCCTTCAGCAACAACTCGTCCTTCTGGGCGAGAGAGACTTTCATCCTTTGAAGCACAGCCTGCTTCAGCTCCAGTTCCTTAGACAACTTCTCAACCTCTTCTTCCTGGCGAGCAACACAGTCCGCGGAAGGGACTTCATCCTGTAATTTATGGAGCTCCTGAATCTTGGAGAAACCTTGAGGAACCAAGGAGCATTGAAGCTGTATCTTTGCTCAAACACGTCCCGATGGCACCTCCAATCTTCAATCATCTCCTCGAAACTGTTTCGACCCCGTCGTGACGCTCATCCCACCGATAGAAACTAAAGCTTCTTGGACGCGGTTGACCAACGCAAGACGACTTTTGAGTTTCGTGGTGGTAGCAATGTGACCGTGTTTCTCCCCCATATCGTTGTGTACAACTCTTTGAAATGAATCGGCACGCTGAATCCACCAACCAACACATGTCTGGATAAGGAGTAGTAAAGGAGGATCGAACAAAGCCCCAGGCTGCATCACCTGTAATTCACCAACCGCAAGAGCCTTGTCAATTGCGGGGAGGCCTTTCGGAAGGAGTCCCCACAATAGCCATATTGTCCGGAACCGATTCGGGGACGGATTTCAAGGAGCCGTCTCAACTACAAAGAGGCACTGTCTCTCTTACATTCCTTCCGGCATCTATTTCGCTCTGGGTGCTGATTTCCATCACGTCGACAAGATCACTAAGGAAAGCGCCTTGTTCAACCGAGCTTGCATCATCTCTGTCGTGGTCGGAAAAAGGAGCGGTTTCTCCAGACTTCTCAGCATGAAGGTCGGCACGCTTGAGATTTCTCGGCATGAAGGTCGAGTCGCAGACTTCTCAGCATGAAGGTCAGTACCGCCAGATTTCTCAGCATGAAGGTCAGTACCGTCAGAATTCTGAAGGCCAACATTACCAGCCTTCTCATTTTGAATGCGCGCCAACCTTGTGAAGACATTCTCTTTCGGAATTCCCTGATTTCAAGTAAAGATCGCTTTTAGAAGAATTTACACTGGGGGAATGAAGAAATCAACGGAAAGAGATTTAAATACCTGCATATTGGAAGAATTGAGGACTAGGACCGCATGCTTGCCTCTTAGGTCTCTCTCCTACTTGGGGACTGCAATCCTCAGCTCTGGTCCGTTTGGTGGAAGTGGCTTCAACCGGAAATGCTTCGTCAAGACGTCAGAAGATGGTTCACCACGGGGATCTGTCACAACACTCTCCGAGAATCCCTGAAAAACCAACAGTTGCCTCCTCCAAAATTCCTTGTACTTATCGGTCACCACTGGTTTTCTCCCAATAGGCCAGAAGGAGGCTCACCCGATCTAAGAACAAAAGCATCAAGATTATTCAGGAGAAATTCCTTTGAAACCACCGGTGGACGGATAAATGGAACACCCTGATCAAATCCCATTTGACGAGCAGCCCTGTCAATATTGTACGGAGTCACAGCAAATTCTTCGTTAAATAGAGACGGGACATATCCTGGGATGCAGCTGCGCATGTAAACAATTTCCCCGGATCTCATAGTCTTAACATCGCACGCGATTACAACATCGGGAGCCATCAGAAGCAATAGCAAAAGTCTTTGGCTGAACAACGGAAGGATGGACCGGCCCCATGGACGGAAATCTACAGAAGACACATTGTCAAATACGTCCACAAGTCTCGCACCGGTTCTGGGGCGCTTCTTATTCCAGCGGAGTATTCTCGAGCCACCATACAAGTTGGTGAGCAAATTTGTAGGGGCAGGAGCATAGCTTTTGAAGTGTTCCCATAAGAATGCCTGAAGAAAAGCGAAGTGAACGTGCGATTCCACCTTCTTGTACCCGTTAGAAACATGCATGTCCATTGCTAAAGCGTCCAAATGAGAATACAGTGATCCAAGGAACAATGAGCCCAGAGGAAGAACTTCACCCTTCGCCAGCCTTATAGCAATCCTAACAAGCTCACCTCTTATGGTCTTCTTTCTGAACCATCATCAAATATATCCCTGGATAGCCATAAAGACAGAACGCAATCACGCCGAACTCATTTTCCAACTCTTGATCCGGCTCATTTGGTCTGCAGGAGACCACTCGACACCCACCAAGTGTAAAAGCATCTCGCATCCTTTTTCTCCTCCTTGTCCAGCTGTCGAATTCCGCCACTTTTTGAAGTATAGCAAAGCATAGTTACTCTTTTCAAGATCGAAGAGAGTTCATAAGAAAGACTTAAAGAACGAAGGCGGGTTCATTAAAGCAGCTACACTCTCCAAAGTAATAGTCATCTCTCCCCATCTAGATATGGCTGTGTGAGTAGAAATACGCCACCGAGAAATGAAGGTAATCAAACCCGCGCGTCTTTCCTAATTTCGAGGGCGGCGAGATGCCATGACCGCATTGAGGATTTGTGCTTTGGTCAAATTTTCCTTAATGCCCTTATTACTCAACATCGTCTCATCCATCCTTCGTAAGAACCCGGTGAAGTATGGCAAGTCTTGAAGTCAATAGGAGAAGGCGGATATTCGTTTCTCTGGAGACAAAATCTCATCACAAGTCTTTGAAGAAGAGAATGGATCGGCGTCCATATTTTCCGAGAAAGGAAAGCAAGACTATCTTATGAGAAGGATGTCTCCTAATGTTTGGAAAAGGCAAGGTGAACAACTCATCATCAATGTTCGGCATATCTTTGAAGCTATCAACACCTCCTGACTTGGCACCAGCATTATCTCCAGAAGACATATCGACAGGAGTTCTTTTCTTTCTACCGCAATGAAATAAAAGACAGGAGTTAGAACTTGTATGAAAGCACGGAAGAAATATAGTCACACACGGCAAGACACAACTCACATCGGAGCATACAATGGCGGCCCAAACATCATTCAAGTCTGGTATTGATCAAGATTCGGGTATAACTCAAGTTTTCAAGTCCGGCATAAATTTCAAATCCGGTACAAGTTTCAAGTTCGGCACAAATTTGGTCAATCATGTGTGGGTGAGACCCACGGTCAATCAAGCATGCACGGCGGACCCGTTCATTCTCACGCATCATAACACGATTTTCCTTATTCATGAGAATCGTGTACGCGAGATTCAAGCCAAGGTTTTTCCTTTTCAAGATACAACCCAAAAGCTAGGTCTTGCATGCAATGGCGGAAAAGCTAAGCATATACATGTCTTACAAAGGTATTTACCTAACAAACTAGGGTTTGACCGATAAAAAAAAAAAAAAAAAAAAAAAAAAAAGGAGCGAAACCTACCTTGGACGGCCGGACGGGAGCAACTCTAGCAATGGGCAGCGACGGCTCCGGCAACAAGATTGGCGGAAGAACAAGATTTGGAAGAAGAAGATTGGCGGCGGCAAGCACAAGGTTTGGACGAGAGCAGCCAAAAAAAAAAAAAATTCGTGGGAAAATAAAGGGGTTTTTGTCTATTTTATAGACAAAAATTAGAAGAATCCTAATAGAAGAAGGATTCCTCTCTTATTTGGTTTCCTCTTTTGATTCAAATACCCAAAGAAAGAAACCGGCCCCGCCAAAGGATTCCATACAAGCGTGACGGCATGAGAAATTAGCGGTCGCCGGCACTCTTAGGGTAAACTCCTTTTATCTGTCTTTCTCACATATGTATGTCACCATCTCATGCCTACCACGCAATAGTGTAACCATTGTGTGCTAGGCGTGGGACTTAATATTGATGGTGGATTTTCGTTCAAGGTTAAATTTGTAAAAAACCAGAAAAATCATGCGCTGACATCTTGTAAAAGATAAAGCCATTTATAAGTGTTGGATATTCCCTCACTTAATTCACCAAGAATGGATCATGTAGCAACAATCCCTTCTTGTGAATTTCATATAAGCCTTGTATTTCGTACTCATTATCGGTGTGGCATGATGGTCGAGTGTTACTCTTATAGAGTAACACGAACCTCCAAGCACTATAATGAATCATTATCGGTGTGGCATGAGACCGAGTGTTACTCATATATAGAGTAACACGAACCTCCAAGCACTATAATGAAACCATGTACGAAATACCGTATGTGCCGATGCTCGTGTGTTATATTAGCCCGAGCCCCTCTCGGTGTGTTATACTAGCCCGATTGAGCCCCTCTCGGTGTGTTATACTAGCCCGATTGAGCCCCTCTCGGTGTGTTATACTAGCCGATTGAGCATCCGGACTTGATTTGTATAGTCTCCGGATATGATCTCGATTGCAGTCATCCAACTCCATAAGCATGATTGGGTGACCACGGATCAATTCCATCACCCCAAGCATGGTATGGAATACCCACGGCCTTAGCTTGCCAAAAGAAAACCGTTCATACCAAGCATTATGACGGAAAACCTAAATTAGGGTTTGCGGCATATTACATATGTTGCAAAGTAGTCTCAACCATCCATCTTCGCAGGTATAGATGGAGGGTCTAGATGTAGACTCAAAGGGCCCGAGCATGTCAACACGATCACCGTGAGGCCTTTCACACACACTTGACCAATCGGTCAAGACCAACAATGTTTGGCCGTGACAAAATCGTCACCCAAACAAGAGGTGGCGCACGGCTTTGAAAGCCAAATTAGGGTTTCAAGCCATCACGCGCGTCCATCTTCTCCGGTACGAATGGAGGGTCACAGATTAGATTAGCGTGTACGGTCATACCAAAGCATGATCACGAAGTGGGCCCATCTATCTCCTCATGCGGTCGGCCAAGGCATATCATGCCGGCTAATCCAAAACGCCCGCCCAAACATGCGTGGTTACACTTCCCAAATTGCAAATTGATCTCGACCACTCAACTTTTAGGGTGATTTGAATGGCTTAGATCACGTTTTCATGGGATAATCGGGTATAGGTGTGAACACCAGCCTACCACCTACACGCGGGAGTGATCGACCAAGACCGACCAAGGACGGTTGTCTTGGAACGCGTGCGGGAATATCACGCGGTTATCAACTCCTTTGCGGTAAGAAATTTCTCGCAAACCGATCTCAACCACTCATTTGTCGGTCAATTTGAGTGGCCTAGATCGCGCCTTCTTGGGAAAGTGAGACATGGACGTGTACACCGGCATGCCATCAACATGCATGACCGGTCGGTCCTCTCCAAAGCCCTTCCCATGCTTGGTTTCGACTAAGCCGAAGAGTGATGCTTGCACACCTCTTCAAAAACCCTAGTATTCTTTAACGGTCGCAGAT
The DNA here is from genome assembly GCA_023531295.1 of Papaver armeniacum. NCBI lineage: Eukaryota > Viridiplantae > Streptophyta > Magnoliopsida > Ranunculales > Papaveraceae > Papaver > Papaver armeniacum. Next base: position 98,370 of record JAJJWW010000603.1, read on the forward strand.
GAGTGTCTCAAACATCATCTCATCCGTTCAACTTCACTGACTTGGTTATACAACCACAGTCGGGAGTTATTTGGTTAGTGAGGCGTCATTACCCATCACTTTACCACACCACAATGCCGTACCCGCATAAAATACACATGATAATTCACAAGTATAGACTTTCTCGAATAACGCTAGATTATTCAATTGACGATTACATGCTATCTTTCGTGGATCCACGATCCGTACATTCCGGACATCAATCATGTCACAAACTGGGGGATACTTCTTGGGGTATTGGTCTGGTGGTTACAAAGGCGTGCGGCGTGCAACGCGCCATCACAAGAACGTGTCGGGGAAGTCATGGACGGTTAGAGATGAACCGGGTGAAGTGGGCAAGACTTGGTCGTGTATCACCAACGCACAACTCCACTACTCCATCATTCCACTTCCTCTACTTCCCACGAGAGACGTGAATGAGGCTCAATGACTTGTATAAATAGGTTCTCCGCCCTATTTCAAATAACAACACAAGTTCAAACAAGACAATAAAATCAACACCCGTGAGCCTCCTTACATTAACCGTAAGCCTCGCTCACTTTTACATCACAAGTCATAAGCAAGCCAACACCTTCACAATCTCAACACCTTCTTCGCTTCCTCCCTAAGATCAACCCCATCTCCTTCACTTTGTGACCGAAACAAGTCCGGAACGGCCATTTCTTGGTTTAGGCCGGACTTGCACAGATTGATCTCTCGAATCTACAAGCACTCATCGCGCAAAGTGCATTTGTTTAAAGGTTTAAATTCATTCCTCATCCACACCCCAAATTACCAAATTCTCGCAAGAGTAGTTTTCACCCATAAACACCCATTAATGGTGATTTGATAGGATAATCAATCACATAGTTCTTGGAAGTCAGATGAACCAATTCTAAACTTGTTTGGAAGTGTGGCAAATTGTTTCCAAGATTGTATATATGAAATAGGATTTACAAAGTAAAGATGTCGACATACTTTGAACATGTGCATTAACTCTTATCTTTTATTGTTCAAAGATATTCCTTAATATCTAAAAGAGAATCCTGGATCGAAATAAATTGAGAATATTTTAATTAAGGTTTTTAGTTGTATATGCTTTTAATTTCAGCAATTAAAATGCATATCTTTAGAAAATAAAAATTGGTAATGTGCATTTACTAATTGGAGATTTTCTACCGAGATTTCGGTCAATATTTGGACAAAGCATTTCTAGGAATTATGGAAACCGAATTTGGAAATATATTGCATATTTTGAGAATATTTTCGGTTTTGGAAATTCCTTGGTGTCCAAACTTCCTTGGTCTATAAATATTGAAGTTTGCATCTCGAGCAAACTAATCCTCGGAGCCAAACAAAACCACCTTGTTGTGTTATTCTTGGTGGAGCCGTCTATTCGGAGAGCAAAGTACCTAATTAGGCAAAATCTCTTACGACCGCTCGTTTTAAAGATTTCTTTGGGATTGGGAAGCTCTACGAGTACCGTTGGTGGGAAACTAGATAATTGCAGTTTATCATTAGTTTTCTATTGATTTGATTGACTAACGGTTGTTGAACTTTGATTGCACCTAGTTTGTTTATGCTTGAGAATCCTCTCCTCCGATATAAGATTCACTCAAACTAGATCGAAGTTTTGACGGGGATCTTTAGCATTTGTAGATCTAAATACATCTTGTGATAATCCATTGTTAACAGACTCCGTTCTCTGTGTGATTAATCACAAGAGATTCAAGTTGATTATGTGCAGGTGTTTATTGAAGATCTAAGAAGATTTGAAGACAAAGAATATTTCTGATTTGAGTTCATAATCTTGGTGTGCATAAAACTTGATCGGCTGGGGATCCAACTATAATCGGTTTATCTTTGTGATAACCTTGATTGATTAGTTGAGTAGATCAACATCAATACAATTCTTTGTAATTCAAAGTATTGATTGCATAGTCTTGACAATTTCTTTGGTAGTTGTTGATAAGATAGATCTAAGGACATGACAATGGATTTTATTGGGATAAACAAAAGAGCCTTTTGTCAAACTCATATCACGTTGTTTGAAAAGAGTTGTTAGAACAAATTTGTTGTTCCTTTACTGCTTGGAATACGAACCAAAGGAATTATTCCAAGTGCGTGACTTATTACAAGTTGAAGGCTAGGATATAGACGGAACTAGGTGAACTATAGGTTTAGTTGCATGGTATCAACTATACAGTTGATTTAGCTTTTGTATAGCGACTTAATCCCGAGAGTATTCAATTCTGACAAGGTCAGGGGTTTTCTGCATTTGTGGTTTCCTCGTTAACAAAATCTTGTTTGTGTCTTTTACTTTTCTATTTCCGCAATTATAATTGTTTTTATTATAATTAGAAGTAAAATACACAACGTTAATTCCTATTTACTTATAACAATCATATTGTGTTTGGTTAAGTCCAAACTTATTATCAAGTAAACATACTTCGTTGTTGTATTGTCTCGATCTTGTATCAATAGTCATTCACACAAGTTATCTTGTTATCATATTGTCTCGATCTCGTATCCATAGACGATCACACGAAGTGTGAACCGATTAGTTTTATTGTCTCGACTCGGTCCATAGACAATCACTTTCGGAGAAAGTACTTATAGGTGGAAAAGTTTTAGATTAAGGTATATTTGGGTACCCTCGTCTTTTCAATTGGTATCAGAGCAGGCAAACATGAAAAGATCTAACAACTGTGTTTGGTGCGATCCAACCTATAAGCAATGAATTCGAGTTCTCATAAATCTACTTCAATTAACATACCGCCAAGATTTGATGGAACAAACTATCTATGGTGGAAATATGTTATCAGATCTTTTCTTCAATCACGAGACTTTAATACATGTTAATTAGTCGTCGATGGTTATAATTACCCTAAAGTAGAAAATTTGGAAACTGAGTTTAAAATCTTAGTGGATTTTTCAAACGAAGAAAAGGCTTTTGCTAAGCAGAATTCAGATGGTTTGAAGGCTAGTATACATGCTGTAAGTCGTGATCTACAACATCATGTATCAATGTGTCAAACTTCGAAAGAAGCTTGGGATAATATTCAGATCGTACTCGAAGGAAAAACTTCAGAGAAAAAAGCTAAACTTCAAACTCTAGGTCCGATTGGGAAAACCTTCGAATGGATGACAACGACACTTTTGAAGAGTTTCATATTAAACTCTATGAGATAATCAATGCTTCTTCCTCTCATAGAAAGACTATTTCTGAAAAAGATATAGTGTGCAAAATTCTCAGATTGTTGCCATCTAGATACGATTCTAAGAAGCATGCAATCATCGAAGCTAATGATATTTCCTCCCTATCGAGAAGTTCCCTTGTCGGAAAACTAAATATATTTGATCAGGAGTATTCGTCTAAACAAAGAGACAATCTGGCATATAAAGCTGGTAGAAAGGTTCCGACTCAATGTCCGGAAAACTCCTAAGATCAGGAAGATCAAAATGCTGAAGATGAAGCTGAACTAAATCATCATTTATCTCTTATTACTCAACGATTCAAGAAATTGTTGAGACACCGAAAAAGAGAACCTCCCGTGTCAAAAAGAAATCACATTTCTACACATAAGCGTGATGACACTTGGGATCATAATGATGATATTCCTTAATGCTATAAATGTAGAGGATTTGGTCATATTTCTCCGTATTGTCCAACTAAGGATAACCAATGGAAAAGAAATACATATACTGCAACCCTTGACTATTCCCCTGACGAGGATAATCAAGATTGTATGGTGGATAATATTGCAACCATTGCAGAAGTCTCTAACTCTGAAATTCTTTCAACTCTAGATACTCAAGAAGAGTTTACTCCTTCGATTTTCAAAGAAATATTTCCATGTAAAGATAAAAGAACTCATCTTCTTGAATCTGACATCATTGAAATAAAATCATCGCTTGATCAATTCAAAAGGATTTTTTTAAATTATAAAGAAAAATTTAACAAGCGACTGGAGAAAATCGAAGTCACTCAATGTTCCGAACAGGTACAAGTATCTAAAGACATCAAATGTTGTCAAGATGAGATAAGAAAGTTAAAAAGTAAAATCAGAAACTGAGAGATAAACTCAATTGCTTTGGAAAGCCATCACCTAGTATGAATACATCAAAAGGCAAGGAGGCAAGGTTAAATAAGTTTGTGGAATCTAGATCCAGAAACCAGAATACTTCTGGTGTTTGTTTCCAATGCAAGCAAATAAGGCATTATCAAAGGCAATGTTACGATACTAAACAATGAGGAGACTCTATAAAAACAAAAATTCAAGATCTAAGTCTAGATCAAAAATCTCTTCTGAAGGGGAGAATAAGATTTTCAAACATCAAGATCGTACATCAAGATTAAGGGTTGAACCTAAAAGTTCAAACATAATGTCTCCTCAAATCTGTAAGAATGTTGAAACCTTCAAGGGAAGAAAATTCAACAACCAAAAATTGACAACCTAACTGGTTATCATGGATCCTTACTTATTACCCTCAAAAAGTATACCGTAAGGATATAAATGTAAATATTTGGATAAAAATATTACGAAAAATGATTTTTCGGTTAAGAATTTAATTGAAATAATATTCTCAAAGATTTTGAGAAAAAGTTCTCGAACTTATAAGAGGGAAGACCTCTTACCTCATTTTATAGAGTTTTGACAGAATGTCTACCTCTAGCTGCAACTCTCGCAAAACCGAAAAAGTCTGGACTATATTGTTTCCTAACAAGAAACTTCGTCTCGAGTCCTCTGATGGTGATTCGGATTCATCTCCAGAACTTCAGCAAGATGTTCCTAATGAAGAAATCTCTTCGATCAATGATAATCTTCTCAAGAACCTTTCACTAAAATTAGATCTAATTTTGTGTGAAGTAAGGAACATGGAAAAGGATTTGCGAAAGGAATTAAAGGAAGTCAATGACAATGTTATTAGTCTTGAATCAAGACTAGTAATCATAGAAGATGATTGGAATCCTGTGAAATCTTCTGATCCGGCTTCAACTTTGAAGGATTAATTCAGAAAAATTTCCTTCAATAATTTGTATAAGGTCTATTTTGAATAAAATTATTAGTTTATAATTTTTCTTGTGATAGTTTTTCGTTTACATAGCCTGTGCTTGAATGCTTTATATTATTGCTATGTATGTTTATGGGATGTTTGATTTTAGTTTTCTTAACCTTAATATTCGATCTCATATGTGCGAACCCTTATGGTTTGGGTGAGTTTTTGGTTTAACGGGATTAAGTTCTAGCCCATGTTGGTTGGATTTATCAAAGGATCATAAGGGGTTCCGATTGAAACTCATGTGTGAAAAAGTCACAATATGTTGAATCATTTGGTTTAGCATAAAAGCATATGTGTTTCGGGGTTTCAACTTTTGTATTGCAATAGTTAAAACCGGTTTTCAACCTTTCTCTGGTAAATGTTGGTCCTTGTTGTTGTTCTTTTGTTCTTGCAAGAGGATGACAACATCAATGGGGAGATTTATAACTTGAACTTGCGCTTAATGACATATCTTAAGGGGAGAAGAGGATACGGAATTTGAGGTAACGAATGTGTTAGTTAATCGTTTTCCTGTTTAAGAAAAGCCTGATTTTATTGCATATATTTATTGCTTTTGCTTAACAAAATTTCAGTATAATTGATGTTTATTCCATTATTTGTGTATGGATGTGTGTGTGATTCAATTGTTTCCGGTTAAGAAAAACTATTGTTATCTTGCTTTATTGTTTGGTATCAATTGTTTAAGCTTACAAAATTACGGTTGCAATTGCGGTGCTTTAATGTCTATGTTATTTCAATTGCTTAGGTTGACATAAATGATTATGCAAGTTAATTTATTTGGTTTGTATGAATTGTTTATGGCTTAACAAAAAGGTTTTCCGGATGAATTGTTTAGTCCAATTCGATTCCGGATAAGAGAAACTAAGTTAATTTTGATCTTAGTTAGACTTATCAAAGTGGAGGTTTCGGTTATTCAAGTCTAATCGAATGCCTTAACAAGAAATACTAGTTAACTAACCTAGTACTTGTCTTGTTTAAAAGTGAAAGGTCTAAGTTATTATTTGAATAATTAGAACCTGATGAGAAAAATAAAGTTAATTTTGATCTTTATTTTGGTCTTATCGAACAAGTGATTGTATTTGTGCAATCGGTTTAGCAAAAGAACTAAGGTGCTTAGTCGATTTTTTATTTGCTAAACTATTAGGGAAAATTGCTTCGAGCAATTGTTTCCTTGGTAACATATCAAAACAAAATTACTTTGTAGTTTCGGTTTTGATATTGGTTATCAAAAATGGTGTGTGGAACCCTCGTGCTTAACTCTTATAGGTTGCAAGTCTTTTGAGATTTGTAAGATCCTTTCAGTTTGTCTTTTATTTGCTCGTACCTTTGTGATTTTGTGATAAAAATGGGGAGCAATATATGGAGTAAACAGGTGATTTGGTATCACTAAGGAAAGGACAATGGTACTTAAACGTTATATCTAACGAAAGAGAAAAGCATAGACTAAGGGGGAGTAGCATATCATATTGATACTTGTAGTTATATGGACTACAAAGGGAATAACAAAGACGTGCGGATTGAAAATCTACATATCTTACCTTTAGGGGGAGTATTAGCTTTGTTATTATAATGTCAACAACGACATTTTTGGATTGAATGTATACAGGTTATTGTGTTGTTGAATTTGTAAATCAAATGTATGTATAATGAATTCTTGTAATTTGTTTATCCATATGATGTAAGAGTTTTGTCACTAAAATTGACAAAGGGGGAGATTGTTAGAGCATGACTCGGTTGAACCCACCAAGCGTTGGTATGCCAAGTTTGTTTGTCATAGTTTAGTGAACCAAAACTCATTTAAAGAGTCGCTTGATTATTTACTAGAGTCAACTTCGTATAGGTTTACTAGAAAGTTATTAGGATATGAGACTTACAAGTATTACGTGAAGACTTGAAGAATGTGAAGAAGTAAAGAGCTACAACGACGACATCAACCTTCCTCTTGAGGTTAGTAATATTTGACTTGAACTGTTTCATTCCTAATGTATCTTTCAAGTCGTGCATATTGAAAACATAACTGCGAAGCTGTGAATGATTATACTCTAGTTAGACATGGTATTAAGGAATTATAATACGAAGTATAACGTCTATCTTTTGAACTTCGTGTATAAGACATCGACATAATCGTATGAATGCTATTGTGATTATGTGTATGTGTATGGGTGAAGATTTCGTCCTAGGAAACAATGTTTTACATTCATTTAAAGGAAGTACATTTCATAAACACTTGTTTTATGAATCGAAAGGGAAATCACTAGGCTTATTGGTATTGTTATTCATTGCAAATCTTTGGATTACCAATATGTTTGTTTAGTATAACCGCTCATAACTTGTTTATGTATCTTGGTAAAACTATTCACAAGGCCTGACTTTTGTATTGGTATGACTTTTATTAGTGAAACCGATCTTAAGTAATCACCTGAGATGGTATGATCGATATGTTGTAATTGGTATGACCAACTCTAGACATTGGGAAACCGATCCTAATAAGAGGTGCAACCGATCACAAGTGTGTGGAATCGATCCTTGTAAGAGGTGCAACAAGTCTTAGTTATTGGTAACCGATCCTATGACTTGTACACCAGATTGCAAGTTAAATACCATAAATATGTGGTAACCGATCCTAGTACCTAGTCAACCAGATTTTGGAAAGCTAGTGTGACCGATCCTAGTACCCAAATGGAGGTAGAACCGAAACTTGTTTTGGTAGAAACGTGAAACCCAGCTTTGGTGATTTGATAGGATAATCAATCACATAGTTCTTGGAAGTCGATGAACCAATTCTAAACTTGTTTGGAAGTACAAATTAAAATCGGTTTCAAGATTGTAAATATGAAAAATGATTTACAAAGTAAATATGTAGACATATCTTTTAAGAAATTAAAATGCATATCTTTAGAAAATAAAAATTGGTAATGTGCATTTACTAATTGGATATTTTCTACTTGAGATTTCGGTCAATATTTGGACAAAGCATTTCCCAGGAATTATGGAAACCGAATTTGGAAATATATTGCATATCTCGAGAATATTTTTGGTTTTGAAACTCCTTGGTGTCCAAACTTCCTTGGTCTATAAATATTGAAGTTTGCATCTCGAGCAAACTAATCCTCGTGAGCTTGACAAAACTACCTTGTTGTGTTGTTACCGGTGTAGCCGTCTATTCGGAGAAGAAAGTACCCTAATTAGGCGAAATCTATTACGACCGCTCGTTTTAAAGACTTATTTGGGATTGGGAAGCTCTACGAGTATCGTTGGTGGGAAACTAGATAATTGCAGTTTATTATTAGTTTTCGATTGATTTGATTGACTAACGGTTGTTGAACTTTGATTGCACCTAGTTTGTTTATGCTTGAAAATCTTCTCTTCTGATATAAGTTTCACTCAAACTAGATCGAAGTTTGACGAGGGATCTTTAGATTGTTTGTAGATCTAAAGACGTCTTGTACTAATCCATTGTTAACAGACTCCGTTATGTGTGTGATTGATCATAAGAGATTCAAGTTGATTGTGTGCATGTGTTTATTGAAGATCTAAGAAGATTTGAAGACAAAGAAGATTTCTAATTTGAGTTCATAATCTTTGGTGTGCACAAAATTGGTTCTACGGGGATCCAACTATAATCGGTTTATCTTTGTGATAACCTTGATTGATTAGTTGAGTAGATCGGCATCAATACAATTCTTTGTGATTCAAAATATGGATTGCATAGTCTTGACAATTACTTTGGTAGTTGTTGATAAGATAGACTAAGGACCGACAAAGGAGTTTATTGGGATAAACAGAAGAGCCTTTTGTCAAACTCATATCACGTTGTTTGAAAAGAGTTGTTACCGAACAAATTTGTTGTTCCTTTTACTGCTTGGAATACGAACCAAAGGAATTATTCCAAGTGCGTGACTTATTACAAGTTGAAGGCGCAGGGATACAGACGGAACTAGGTGAACTATAGGTTTAGTTGCATGGTATCAACTATACGAAGTTGATTTAGCTTTTGTATAACAGCTTAATCCCGAGAGTATTCAATTCTGGACAAGGTCCCTGGGTTTTTTTCGCATTTGCGGTTTCCTCGTTAAAAAAATCTTGATGTGTCTTTTACTTTTCTATTTCCGCAATTATAATTATTTTTATTATAATTAGAAGTAAAATACACAACGTTAATTCCTATTTACTTATAACAATCATATTGTGTTTGGTTAAGTCCAAACTTATTATCAAGTAAACATACTTCGTTGTTGTATTGTCTCGATCTTGTATCAATAGTCAATCACACAAGTTATCTTGTTATCATATTGTCTCGATCTCGTATCCATAGACGATCACATGAAGTGTGAACCGATTAGTTGTATTGTCTCGACTCAGTCCATAGACAATCACTTTCGCAGAAAGTTCGCAGAAAGGACTTATAGGTGGAAAAGTTTTAGATTAAGGTATATTTGGGTACCCTCGTCTTTTCAACTTGAAAATTGATCTTTGGTACCGTTCAAGTTGTTTCACATAATAATCAGTCTCACGGATTTCTATTTGTTTGATTTGTTGATTACATTGTGAAACAGAGATACAACTCTTGGATATATTTCCATTGATTGAGTCTGACTGTCTAGTTGATTCTCTTG